>JAQGAH010000549.1:0-33154 GCA_034696885.1 Lepidocyrtus paradoxus | reverse complement strand
TGCAAAATGGAGTGTAGATATATGCTTACCGGCTTAAATGGGGCATCTAAACGTTTATTTTCCTCTTGTAAATGCAGCTTAAGACGTTCATTATCCAAACGTGTTTCTTAGTTTTTTATTTAATAAGGGGGTAAATAACGGAAAGTCAACAACTAGCAAGTTTTTGATTACAAAAAATGATGCCGATGCTACCTACACGCTCGCAGGTAGGAATTTAAGTAATTGGAAAAACTGTTGAAATCATACTTTTTCCCGGCACGATGTATGGTCATGATCCCACCTGGCTATAGACAATACACAAGGAAGGCTCTCTCTGATTTCAAAAGTTCACAATGTTACTGTTATTATCAGTTTTGTAATACTTCAGTTAAAAGTTTTCGGGGATTTTTTGAATCCCAATTTTGTTTTATTTGTTACTTTATTCTCTTTAGCCATTTTCAGAATAAACTTTGCAAGTAAAAATGTTAGAAATCTCGTTGACTGAAAAGTCAGTGAAATGAGCAAAGAGTTTTATCAGCTATTGGAGCCCCTCCTTACTATTGGAAAGTTTCTTGGATTCCCTGTTCCAAATAAGGATGGAAATGTCTCGAAATCAAAGTATGTAAAACATTCCTCCTGCTAGTTTGATTCGAGCATGAAAGCCCGTTACGGAGCCCCATTAAGAGTTGCATCATCAGATTTTGTCATGAATAATAACATTATGTGACATTATTATAGAATCCGTAAAGGACTTTCACTCTTCTATTCAGTGCTCATGACGCTGGTGTCATTTACAAGCCTCCTCGCAGCAATCCTAAAATGGTATAAAAGGCTGGAGACATCTTGGAAGCTGGATGGGGTCTGGAGAATTTCTTACTATTTTGCTTCCTTCTCAACGTATGAACTGTCTCTTATCAATCATTACATTAAAGATATTTCAATTTATAAAAAGCTCGGTTTTCAATGGCTTCATTTCAGCTATAGCTATTTCCTACTGAAAAGACGAGCATTGGGTTCCTTGTTGAGAAAATGGAGCAGTATGGATTACTTTATCCAAATTGAAAGCAAAAATTCCAACTTTGTTGCTGTCTGCGTCTCGGTATTTGCAATGTGTTCAACGGCAATTTTGGAGACAATTTGTTTCGATGTTGATGTTAGCATTCAAGAATTAGGTTAGTCCTCCAATTATAGTTACTAAATACATATAGCTCTAAAATAATTAGTGCTTAATACTAATAACTAGTTTCGGATAAGTATACTATCTAACATTTGTAAGGCATATTAAATTAACTGTAACCAATTATTAAGGGGGCTTTAAAGGAGCAACATTCATGGAAAAGTACTTTGACGTGACTTTCTACAAATATGAGGCTTTCCAGTCAGCCCTCTCCTATCATCCAAGGATGGCACTGTCCGTTGCAATTTACATTTTTTCTAAGCTATCCACAGTCGCAACGGATTATGGAGATTCATTTTGTGTCATACTCTGCTTCGGCTTGTCATCCCGATTACAATCTTTCAATGAATATCTAAAGCAAAAATTATTGGAAAGGGAATTACGGAATAACTTCGTGATTAAAGATGCAGACTCGAAAAATCTAGGAAGGGATTATGCGGAAGCAGGAAACAGGATTTCATGGACGAAGATCAACAAAGATTTCGTGAAATTGCGACAGTTGGCTGATGACACGAGCCGATTTCTATCACCCTTATTCTTTGCCTTCCTAACGGTTAATGTGACCTCGGTCGTCATGAATGTATGCACACGTGACCATGCCTATTTCATTTCTCAGTAAAAAATTAATTAAAAACGATTATGATAATAGATTTTCATTTGTAGCTAGACCAAAGTCTAAATCCATCTCCAGTCATGTTTCGCAGACAATGGCCTTACTATATTTACGTTTCCCTTTGGCATTTCGTTATCAGGACGGTTCTGGTGATCCATTATGGATCAATGGTTTACATGAATTCTGACGAAACGTTGGATCTGATCGAAGCCATTTCCGAAAGTGAGGAAAATTGGCCAGTAAGTTCCAGCTTCAATTCCCTGCTTGAATATCTGATTTTGAAGTGATATAAAATTTAAATAATTAGTATGGCTTGAATCAATTCCAACCAGATGGAACGGCTTCTTGGCATGCTTCGGAGGAAGCCCGTGGGAGTCACATTTTTCGGCACTTTTTTCATCACGAGGAAACTTTTCATTTCCATTCTAAGTTTTGTTTTCACCATTGAAATAATGATTTTGCAAGCGTCATCCAATGCCAGCTCCACTACCAAAAATGACTGACAACTGATACGAGTTCAATAACAATTTCATTTACATTTTTACGGCATTTATATGGCCGTGACCCACATTTCATGTTTTTTATGATGTTTATAACAATTGGATTTGACTTCTTTGATTTTTTTCTATTAGACAGCTTCCTTTTTACTTTCTTTGTTAGCATCATTTAAAATTAATTTTTATTTTATACAAACTCTTTCAAGACTACATAATAAAAATATACAAATATATTCCTTACCATTAAAAATCTACCGAATGTACAAACTTGTATGCTCACTTTCCTCTCCTTCCCAGTTAAAAGTTGCTGCTCCTTCACCTTATATCATGGTCAGACTCCTGCCAGCTTCCTGTTTTACAAAAATACATTTCTGGTGAGTATAAGATTACCTCTCAAGAGAAACTTTTTTTAGCTTAAAAATGTGAAAAGCTCTGCAAATTATCTCTGTCTGGCCATACTTCTATGTATTATGTATGTATCGCTGAAAAAGGAGGCCAACTGAAAAAACTGTTTTTCATCTTTAAATTAAAAAACTGAAGCATCTCTTGTTTTAATTTCTTCGTGGATTTTTTTTTGTTTTCTCGGCAAAACGAAAAGATGTAAGAAATCGATTTGATTAAAACCCTTCGAAGCTCTCTCCTGTACTGGTTTGGGATCTGTTGATATGTTGCATTTTATTATTGAAATCATTTTGACGGTCTTTTAATGCCCCAGTACAAGCACATCTCATTGCAATTCTTTCTCCCCTTTTCCTTGCATAAGTATTTACTTTCACGAACACTCATCAAAAGCATCGCCTAAACAGCATGAATCCAAGCTGGTAGCCAACCTCTGAACAAAGCAACGACAAACCAAACTGCTTCACGTTCACAGTCAGCCAAACGAGCCGGAGCCAGAGGAGAAGTGCATCAGCCGGTGTGGTTGAGGTTTTGGGATGGAAAAGTCACTTTTTGTTGATGGATTCGACAGTTGACAAGTTGGTTGATCGTAATAAAGGTGATTTAATGATTAAAATTTTGGTTCGGTTAATCAATTTCTACCATTAGTGCAGAATCAGTCGTCAGTCAGTAGTCAGTGGGAGGCGTTTGGAGTGGAATTTAAATTTATTTATCGAAATGCAGAATGGATCTTAGTTCTTTGATAATTTGTAATTAGTTTTTCCTTTTCGTAATAAGTAAAACTGTAACGTGACTTGTCCGGTTGGTTAAAAACTCCGTACTCGACTATTTACTCATCACATCATGAGCAGGAACACAATTGAGAATGGGGTGTACGTCTCCCGAGCTCTGGAACTGCAGGAAGAGCTTAAGACTACCAAAAGTGAGCTATCAAAGGTCACAGAGACTCTGAAAACCTTAGGCATTCGAAAACGGGAGTTGGAGGAACGAGTTGGATCTTTGAAAGGGGAGATAAAGCTACTTAATGAAGCAGAGAAGGCAGGGTCGAAATTCGAAGCGGATTCATTTAGATGGTCCGATGATATGAAGAAGACTCTAAAATCAGTGTTTCAACTGGACGACTTCCGATCTTATCAGAAATCAGCGATTAATGCAACCATGAGTGGGCTTGATGTGATTTTGATAATGCCGACAGGTAAGAAGAACCTATTTGTTTGTCTACTAAGATTTCTTTATTTTCTTTTCATGTTTTTATTTTTAGTTAGGTTTCCATACTAGAAATTCCATTATGACTGTGATTATAATTATTGGATGACTTTACTATGCAGGTGGAGGGAAGTCTTTGGTGTTCCAACTGCCGGCCGTTCTATCTGATGGCGTTACGCTGGTCGTCTCTCCTTTAATCTCGTTGATGGAAGACCAACTGCAATCTCTGAAGGTTCTGGGGGTCTCCACTGCCATATTTAATTCCCAGACTAGCAAGGAGGAAACAAAATCGATTTTTGATTCCATGATTGACGTCAATTCTACATTAAAGATGCTTTATTGTACACCAGAGAAGCTGGCAAAAAGTAAAAGGTTAATGTCCCAACTCGAGAAGATGTATAGGCTGGGAAGATTCGCAAGATTAGTTATAGATGAAGTTCATTGTTGTTCTCAATGGGGTAAGAGAAATATATATAATATAATTAAGATTGATATAAGTAAATTGACTCTCGGATAAGCAGGTTCGTAATTCATTCCCTGTCACAATTTCAGGTCACGACTTTCGCAAGGATTATACTTTTCTTGGGCTAATGAAAACACAATATCCTAAAACTCCCATTCTCGGACTGACAGCAACAGCAACTTCCAACGTCATCCTGGACGTCCAAAAAATGTTAAATATTGAAGGCTGTCTTACATTCAAGGACTCATTCTTCCGTTCCAACCTAAAGTACGAAGTTCGGGACATTATCGCCAAAGACAAAACAAATGATATTGTCGAAATCCTCAGTTCACGATTCTCCGGAAAGAGCGGCATAATTTATTGTTTAACTGTAAAAGATTGCGAAGATGTCTGTGAAAAAATCAGATCAATGGGAATCAAAGCAAGAGTTTACCATGCGCAGCTGGAACCCGAACAAAGAACAAAAGCACAGCGAGGCTGGTATAGTGGACAATACCAGGTTATCGTGGCCACTGTCGCTTTTGGCATGGGTATAAATAAGCTGGACGTTCGATTTGTCATACATCATTCCATATCAAAGTCACTGGAAAACTATTACCAAGAAACGGGCCGAGCTGGGAGGGATGGGAAGCCTGCACATTGCATCCTCTACTACAGATTTCAAGACATTTTCCGTGCCTCATCTTTAATGGTCATGGAGAAGACTGGAGTTCAAAATGTCTACACCATGTTAAAGTATTCATTAGAGAAGGACACCTGTCGAAAGTGTTTAATAGCCCAACACTTTGGCGACAAATGGGATCCTGCCTTATGCACAAACATGTGTGACAACTGTGATCAGAGCAGGAAGAAGACGTTCCAAGTACAAATCTACCCTGTCCTCCAAGACCTAATAAAAATTTTATCACAGGCGAGTCAAATGGACGAGCGGATGACAGCCCTGAAGCTGATGGATGCTTGGTATGGAAAGGGGAGTAAAAAATATCGGGTAGACTCGGTCCGCCCTCCAAAATATCCCAGGGAAGTTGGCGAAGCTGTAGTGGCAACTTTTCTCACTCATGGCTACCTCAAAGAAGACTTCCACTTCAATCCCTACAATGTGATCTCATATTTAATCATCGGCCCCAAATTCTCTATGATGGATGAGGAGGCAAAACGTATTCTCTTCAATATTAAAATAAAGACTGGAGATGGGGACGAGGGTAGTTTGTCATCGTCAGCAAAGTCCTCCACTAAGTCATCGGCATCTTCCTCATTGAAGGAGACTCAGAGGTCAAGCGAGCCTCCAAAGAAGAAAGCAAGAAAGATTAGCTCAAGCACCAGTAATAGCAGTGACAGTGAAGAGGAGCAGGAACTAGTTGAGATCTCCGATGGATGAGAAGAAGTTCATTTAGGGTCCATAATCTGAAATTAAAAACCTTGACACATACGAGTATATGAAGGCAAGCAAAAGTGTACATGTATTGTTTCGAAGGGGGAGAACATTAGTGATTATTATGTGACTGTGGAATAGTAAATCCAAATTCCAAACCGATGAAATATTTGGATAATCCAAAAACATTAAAATGTAAGCTATGTCGATATAAAAAAAGTAACGGTACTACTTTATGAATGACTCATAATTATTTTGATACAGTTTTTGTACTAACCCATTCAATTTTCTATTGTTGCAATAAAAACATGAATTTTTATTGTATTTCCGGGTTTTCATAAAAATTGCATTGTTTTTGTGTGTAAGGAATTCGTAGGAATTAGCTAATACGTAATTAAAGTAAATTGTGCATTCAGCATTCACAAACAATTCAATCAGTGCTAAAAGAAACCTATAAACATAAACATAGCTGATTGATGCGCTGACGATGAGGCTGACGATTTTTGCTGTAACCGAGCTTTCTGAGAGCAAAATTGTGCAAAGCTAGAGCACCCTTCGGAAGTGAAACATTCAAATATTACGTCACTCCTACAAATAGTTAAGCTTTCTTCTAATTTGACCTTGGGTACATTTATAAAATACTTTCTCAGCTGGGTAAACTTCTAACGAGATAGAAATGCAGGGTCAACAAGGGTGGTGAAAGTGTTGACATAATATTTGAAGGCTCTCTAACATGTTGGATGCTGCTGGGGCAACCCGAGACAATTTCCCGGATAGCCTTGCACTTGTGACTTTGTACGGCTTCCCCCTTCGCGATGACGTAAACAAGCTATACTGAGCAGGTCCCAATCCCATTTGTCCTGCCTTTGCTGATCTGGTTTCAGTGGGAAATTTCATTCCTTCCTCTTGCCCTCCTAACAAAACACAGTTGAACTCCACAATTATTTTGAAAAAAAAACACTGATTAAAATCAGCTGACTGTTTACTGGTGACTGAGGACCCTTCCAGTTTACTAAATGTTGGTTAATCCACTCAAGTGCTGTTAATAATCAGTTGAGCCAAGGAAAGGGATTTTGACAGTCTGAAAGGAGAAGAGGGAAATCAGCCGTTTTTTAGTGGTTTTAGTGAATTAAGGCATTTTTGGGTAGTTTTAATTATAACAGAGTAAGTTGATGATTAATTAAGTATAATAAGCGGGTTAAATTGATGTTTTCATATCGGGGAAGTTAATTTAATGGACTTATTTTTACTTGAAGAAGATTAAGCAGAATTGGAGGGAGCGTAGATGGTAGAGGTAGCAATGGGTAGGTATGTAAGTGCAACGCATTTACTCAGCTGTTTGGTTGCATTTAATTTTAATGGTTTTGCAATTAAACTTGGGATATTTTTTAGCGGCAGATCAGTAAATCACATGGGTAGGCAATTAATAGTAAATGATAACTTTACATTTTAGCTGTAATAGTAGTATTGTTATTGTTTATATCAAACAAGGAATAACAATAAGCATTTTAATGTGGCATTTAAATGCAACTTCTGTAATGAGAGCATTTTGGAACGCTCATAAAATTGATGATTTTTTTACATTTTGCGATTAGAATTTTAACTTGTTGATGCTACTACTACTGATAATTTTAGTTGTTAGTCACACTTTGATATTTTGTATTCGCGATAATTTTGGTTTGGGCGACTATTTTTTTAATCGTAGTAATTTAATATTCACTTCACAAAGCTAAAGTCTTGGTTATTCATGTAAGGTTTAATTTATTGTTGTGACCCATGACACATGATAGGTAATAAATATTTGATTATGTGAAATTATTGTTAACATTTGCTTTTATGATTATTATAGGTTCCGGACCTGACCCCCCAGTTCGGAAACTAGTGCAGAGTACTTGGAAAGGAGCAACCCCACTCAATACACCAAAATAAGAGAAGAGTAAACTTCACAATTTGTTTGTCTTGCTCCCCATGGCCATATCCCGTCTCTTGATCTGGCGAAACTAATTTTCAACTAGATTTGAGACCCCCATTTAATTAAGTTCAGTATTAAAAATTTTGTCCAAGGATTCCACACTCCCGCCAGAAATTAGACTCGTTCACCCACATAAAGTGATCCTTGTTGAAATGACTGGAGACGAAGACTCCGAAGTTGTGTTAAATAATAATTCTAGTTGTACTCAGATATCTTCAAATTCTGTGACCCCACAAAAGAGCCAAAAACGTAAAGACGATACAGGGAGCAATGGCAGTTCTCTTAGCTCAGAAGAAGGCAGACAAATTGGTGTTCAGAGTAGGGCGGCTGAGTTGGTCAGTGAAGTTTCTTCAGTATCTGGAGAGCCATTGACCTCAATAGGAGGACACCCCAGCAAGAACTCCGTTTTCAGTGAGAATGACGCTGACATAATTTCCACAACTGCGCTCAGTAACTCCCCATCGGTGGACTCAAACTCTGAAGTTTTTATTAGTGGTGCTTCTACCTCAACGTCAGCGCATTGTGGGAATGGTGACACATCGTTGGGAGGCATTCATGGAGACAATGGGAGCACCCCACCTGCCGTTCAAAACTCCGACGCTCAAGTTCAAGAAGATCCGGATCATGTGATTTTGTCAGACAGTGATCTGTCTAGTGCCAATCTTGATCAAATGGTTCAAGTGTATCATCAACTTCAGAATTACATTCAAAAACTCAAAGGTAATTGTGGACACAAGCTGTGACATTATTTTAGTGTAACAGGAGCTTAAACGATACTTTTCTTTCTTCTTACGCCATTTCTTTTACATTATTAACGTAATGTACGAAGTGGGTAGCAGACAGACCAGCGGCCAGTATTTTTTCTGCTTAACTTTTCTCAATCCTCAACCTCAATCGTAATTTGGTTGACCTCCGGTACCTAAACGGATACTTGTTAATGTGATTCGCTTAAGGCATGGTACTCTCACTTTGCAATATTCTGCTGGTCGAGATAATCGCCTATTCAACAGCCTGCGAACCTTTTCCTAACTTTTTAAAGACAAATGGAAGACTTGATTTTTTTAAATTGTTGCATCCTGTGTCGAAACTGTGATGTGAAACGAAAGACAAGAAGGCAATCTCATTTATTATATGTACAGAAAATTACTCATTTTAAGTCATTTTACGTTGTTAACTTTATGAAATATGTCATTATCAAAATAATTTATTGTCCCAAATTCCAACTCCGTCCAAGTGCGAGTACCATTTGTTGGAGAGTATTTTATCAAACGAGCGAATCAACTTTACAATTGTCGGTGCAAGTACCTTAAGTTGACATAATCTTGAGGTCCTTTCCTAGTTTAGATTTATTACTTTTCAGTTCTAGTGCTTTAAGTACGTGTTTTAAGTTACAATATGAATTTGGGAGATGAGCTGCATCGGCATCTCTTCCTCTCTCCCTCCTCTGGGGAGGGATTCAGGGAATGGGGAACACCCAACGATGTGTTTTGTAATTTTGTGTTGTGTGCCCTGTTCTATCCCTTTTGCCGTTTTTCATCGTCAGTCTGTCATCTGTCAACATAACTATAACTGAAACTGAATAGCGCTTTAAAACGTGTCAAACTTTGTATTTTAGGAGAACATCAAGGCCTAAAGGAGTCCGAAGAGAAGATACGACTTCAACAAAATGAGGTTTCTCGCCGTGAAAATATACTTGTGATGAGATTGGCCACGAAGGATCAAGAAATACATGACTATGCTGCCCAAATTAATGAACTGAAGAGTTCGATGGCTCCATCAAGTAGTTCCCTTAAAAACTCGCTGCTTGATCCCGCAGTGAATTTCATCATTCATAAGATGAAGAAGGAGTCGACTGAGACAAAAAAGAAATTAGAAGACACTCAAAACGATCTAAATGCTTGGAAGTTTACTGCTGATAGGTATATTTTTATTAAGAATTTTGTATTGTCATTATTACATGCTAAATGAAAGTGAAAGCAACAATTGTCTATTGCAGTGACAAAAAATGTATTTGTATTTGTGTTAATTTAAAAAAAAATATTTTAATGCTAATGATAATGAATATGTTTTTAACCAGCAATACTGGGAAACGACTGATGGCAAAATGCCGTATGCTGTACCAAGAAAATGAAGATTTGGGTAAAATGATTACCAGTGGCCGTCTAGCAAAACTGGAAAGCGATTTAGCGCTCCAGAAATCATTGACAGAAGAAATGAAGAAGGCTCAGTCTGGTGAGTAGCATTTTTCGTGTAATGTAATTAAATTCACTCTGTGACTGTAAATTAACCATAAATGATCTTTGTTGTTTTGTAGAAATGGACGACCTCGTTCAGGAGCTGGATGAAGATGTAGAAGGAATGCAAAGTACTATTTTCTTTTTGCAACAGCAACTCCGAGAAAAAATCAATAATAATATTGCAAACTCAACCTCAAGCCAAAGTAGTGAACATTTAGTAGCAGTAAATACAACCGAGTTGTGCGCCCAGTGTCGTGCGGCTCAAGAAAAGAAGCATCTGCTTAACCGTGCAAATTGTTCGGATGAAGCAGTGGTTAAAATGGAAGTTGATAATTCCATTGATCACGACGAAAATAGTCGCACCCAAGATAGCACTAATTCATTTGATAACGAGAGAACGTTAACCCAGAACGGAGAGTCAGATATATACTCTCCAACTCGCGGTGAGAAAGTAGATCAGACTAGTAGTAAACTTTCCGAGAAAAGGACTACCAGAGCGACGAGACACTCACAGTTTTCTAAACAGCCTCATCAGTCAGTGAACTTAAATGCGGAAAGTACTTACGATAGTAGTAGTAGTAGTAAATTAGACGTGCCGAATAGCGTCCACGATGGTGAAAGTAACAGTACTAGCTCTAAGGTTAAGTCAAATCTAGTATCCCGCCATCCCAATCCTTCTGCTGCTGAGGCTAGTGAGAACGAGAAGGGAAGTGATGAAGAAGAATCAGACAGCACAGTGAAGTCATCCTCAGCAAAAAGGACAAAGCTCAGTAGTGGGGGCAATAATCGTAGTGATATTGTTGGTCAGTTGCAAAATACTGGTGACGAAGACAGAACAGTTGGGCAGATAGTGTCCACTTCAACAAAATCCCGTAATGGGGCCGTTGAACATTCATAATAACATGTTAAAAGGCAATACAGTGCGCGTTTGTTCATAATTTAAGTACTCTCACTATAAAAAAGGCAGAAAAATAATGATAATTTGCCATGTCTTATAATATCTTACAAAGTTACAATTACACACAATCATTTCAAGTTTTATTCTCGATCGAAACTGGAGAACTTACAGTGTATTGCATTTATATGACCATTAATCATCAGCGTAAATTACCTGTTACTGTGTATCTCTGTATCGTAACGTACTTTTCCACCATGTTTCAAAACTTCTTCTCAATCACACGTAAAATATACTTGAGACTTTGACTTGAAGACTAAAGCATCGGTAGATTTTATAGTAATTTGAAAATCAGTAGTAGATACTTCACTGTAATGAAAAAAGTAATAGGTAAATTTTTAGCCATGAGTCATATTTAGTGTTGAATTCGTTCTTTTCCATTTGTTCAGTTGTGAGTATAATTTTTACTCACAACAAGGTTGGATTAAAGTTTGAAGTATTTACGAATAATTAATTTCGTAAAATATGTGCAATCCTTGAAATGTCAACTTAGTTGACTCAACTAGATTTGAGGCAATTTGTGTAGAATATGAAAAGGACACTGTTGTAACACTTTTCTCACTTTCACTTTGAGATCGGTGTCGTTTTGTTTACTTGTGTAGAATTAAAGCTTGTTGATTGTTATTCAAGAAATGTGACAACAAATTATACAAAGAAACCCAACAACAGGCGTGTTAATAATTAGTAAATTACAGTACACGTTGATTGTACCACATTGCATTTATTCTGTTACGAAACTTTCGTAACGAAAGTAGTAATTGTATGCTCTTCGTTTATTGGAGACTTAACATGAACTCCAAATCCGAAGCCCTCAAGGGTAAATCTTGTAACATACCTACATAAGTTAAGAAACTTAATTCTAGTAAGTAGGATGACTGTAAAAACTGTATACATATGTAAACTTTAAAGTAATATTGTATCTAGCTAAATTAAGTCTTGTTAGTACTGTTGGTCTTCAACTATAAGGTTAAGAATAATGGTCAATATAACAACTGAACATTTTTTATACAACATCCACAACTTTTGAGAGGTAAAAGATAAGTATTTATAGTCCATATGCTAACCTACCTAAAATGGTAGTAAAAACATTGTTATAAAAGTTAATTTGATATTATATATTATTTGCAGGCGTGTGATCAGATCATGCAATTTATAAATACTGTTAAATACAATTTCAGCATAATGGAATGCAAAACTAACTTGAGTTTTATGATCGTTTCTTTTGAAACCGTTGCTTCATCAATATTATTTTACTGACTGCTTTATGTATTCAATAGTTGTGATTAGGGAATTGCTAGTGCATTTTTTTACGAATGACTGTCAATAACAGTGACAAAAAAGGTTAAACCAGAGGTAGTGCAAAGTATTGTCAGATGTCAGATAATGTCTTTTAGATAATCGGCTTAGGGGTCAAAATTTCTAATGTTGGAATTGAAAATATAGTGATACTGATCATCCAGGAACTTGCATAATTTTGTATGGTAGTGTATTTGGTGAGTTGAGGCTTGAGCGATTTCAAACTGGCTCATAAACTGAATGTATTTTTTAAAGTTTAATTTTCAATTTGTGTTCTAAAATAATAATGTGCAATTTGTCATACTACATTAAAATTTAAAATTATTGTAATGTCACTAACGTTTTCGGTTATAAATATATCAAGTTCCGTTTAGGAAAGAAAGCATAAAAAACATTTCGCATAAAACTGGCAAGACAAAGTTTTATTTTCTGTCAAGAACTAAGCAGTAGAAAGCAATAGCATAAATTTCGTGTGCCCTACCCAGTCCTGTTACTGTTATTCATAGTAATAATGAAGAACTATAGATGTGTCTCTCTGCAATTGTTAAGGTTAAGGTTGGATTTGCATTTGTAATTTGTAAAAAAAACTGTTGTAATGTTGATATTCCCGTAGTGGATTCACTGTTCACTAGTTATTCAGTTCATATTTTTATATGTGTAAGAATGGACCAATGCTGCCTAATTATCCCCTTGATGCATAAACTTGCATTTATAATTAAACTCTGTTTAGGCTTTTCAACTATTCTGTTACATACATACATATTCTTTAGCAGTAATAATTAATAATAAATAATATTCGATTGAATATCAGTTTATAACATGAGTCGTGACTTGAGTTGTGATTGGGTGCTGAATCATATCGTTGAATTTGTAGCATTGTGCATGGAATGAGATCAAATCAAAAATCCGTAATGGACAATATTTTCTCGGATGAAATCGATAAGGTTTTGCAATTTTTTAAATTATCATCAATCATGATGATTGAATCATCACTACGTATTGTCTACTCGGATCATAAAAAGGGAGACAAATGAATTAGACGTTAAAATTTAAAAACGTCCATCAAAGTTTATAGTGCATCCATCCATTACTTTCAAATTAATATATTGCATACGTCTCGCCTTTCCTGTCCATTGTTGCAGAATGCCCATTAGTTGAAATTGTGTAATTAAAGGAATCACTCCCTCCGTGTCCTCCTGTCAGCCCTTATGTCGAGTCTGAAGGGGAATTATAATTAATTATTGCAAAATAGTACAAATTTTTGGAGCCCTTTTTAGAAAAATAGTAATCAAGTAATCGTGATCCTGTAACCATTACAGATAAATAACACACACAATCCATATATTTGACTGCTTACACATGCATGATTTCTGTAGGTAATTATAGTAAAAGCAGAGAACACCTCGAAATTGCGTTAGCCCCAGCCATCATAAACCATATGAAACCACGGCATGAATCACACATTGCCAGTGAGCACGAATAATCACAAATTCTCAATTTTTTCCTTCTGTTAACCCATTGAAGTCTTATTTAAGAAGTGCATTGCTCGAAGCTCGAATAAAAAAAAATAGCAAATTGCTATTCATGTTTGGCTTGCATGGCGTTAGGCATGCATGTTCAAAAAAGATGCTTCTTCTAGATATTAAATTATTACTGAATTATAATATTTCTGTCCTTTTCATTGTCAGCACTTTATAATAGTCAGGAAAAAACTGAATATAGTCGAAAAGGCAGTCCCCAGCCATCCGAACATCACGAGCAGATTACGTTTGCGATTTGAATGATTTCATTATATTTGTTAACTACAAGCCATCGTTTTAACTCATGTCATATCTATTATTTAATTGTCAATATGCCTATGGGTCATCGTTTATTTGTGAAAAACGTGTTTTCTCTCCCTACCCTCATGCCACCTACAACCAACGTGACACACACTAACATATTGACATGGCATATACATCAATATGGAATGTGCAACCGTACCTGCACCTCCCTTAAAATAAATTGTAATTTAAAAAAAAATGATTAAAAGCTAAATCATATACAAAAGCTCTTTGCCTTAACTGCAGGGAATTTACTTGAGATATTTCAGTGGCTTCATCACATTCACGAGCGAAGGTTCCGTCTAACCTAACAACTGACCTTTTCAATATGTACATATAAAAGAAGTGCAGTTTACTTACAGCATTTTTTTTATAATTCAACAGATTCTAACCCCGACCTTTCATAAAGTTTTTTTTTGCATTTTTTATGATGTGGCTGAAAAATGTCAAATTTTATGGGAGTCGCACGCGCATACGCTAATTTGGCAATATATTACTCCTGGCTATTGACAAATCAACACCTAATTAAAGCCCTTTTATGCACCCTTTTCATTATCAATCAGAGGATCTTCTTCACTCACAGCCAATAAATTATATCAGGGAGGATGACTTGGATGAGTGACCAGAATATTAAAGATGGCAACTTGAGATGAGTAATGGACGAGCGTGTCATGCAGTCAAGCCAGCCCCTTGAACAATAGGGCATATTGAATATTGGCATCTCTATCCTAAGTTCAATCGATACTTATGTGAAGTCAATTGGCACTACTTGATAAAAGGTGAAGGCAGGTTTTGGCACTTTCTTGAAAGCTATAAAGGTACAAAGGCGTGAATTTCAAGGTGTGAGAATATAATTTCCCTCAATATTGCAGTCATTCATTTGATTACCATTTTAATTTTTACTGCCACCAATGCCATCCCTAGCGCAGTGGGTGCACAGCAGCAGTGCGTTATATAATTCGTTGGCTGCTGCATGTACAAGTCATATTCATTTATTTATGTCTTTACTGCACTATATTGTGCAATAAGGCATGAAAAGATGGGGACGCCGGGGTTGATAAGAATCGATTTCATTCCTTCGATTAGCTACGTGACTATGCTCACTTTCAAGCAGACTGAGGCTGAAATCGCTAGCTTAAAAACGTTCATGCGCTAATCCCTCCTGCTAGGATGATCTCCCTTCTTAATCTCTTATCATTTAATCAAAAATCAATAACTTTGTTAGGAATTCGATTCATTCGAGAGATTTGGGACTCTGAGACTATGACTATGATGCGAATATGACTGAATGGGAAATAATCAAATTGTTAGCCTCAATTGATTGATCAAAATCATATAAAGTCTCTTAAGAGTTGACTTTGCTTATTTTATGACACCCTTGTTGCTGTTTGTTTTGGTGCACTTAGACTTGGATGGCTGCGTCGTGCATGACCCTCACCTATTAAAGCCATCACCATGATATGGAGCTTCAATTACACTTTTACTAATGCAAACTCTCCAATGAAGTGTCATATTACGCCAAAGCCAAAAAAAAAATCGTTTGCAGAACTGTGATTTATTAGTGGGCATCTTCATCATTTGCAAAGCCTCAACTAACCAAGCTTACCTAAAGTGGCAGTTAAGTGTGATTTTTACTATGTAGTTGGCTGATTGAATTCGAATAAAAACAGAAATGGTTAAAGCATGAGCACAGGCAGCCGTCATTCAACTAACTGTTGACTACCTAACGAAACTTCTTACCTACGTGATAAAGTGATGATGATGAATGATGAAAAGTCCACCCAAATGAAGTTATTTATTTTGATTCCTTTGAATAATATCCATCCCTTATAAAGGGACTCTCTACAAGCACCTTCCCATTAGTTTAAGAAGGGTATTTTTTTTTCTCTAAAGAAGCAAAAATGGAATTTTTCTAGAATTCCCCCATTTCTTGAGGATCATCATCATCTTCATATCATGAGCAAGCCATTGATAAATCAGTATAGACTTCTTTATTTCTTTTTCGTGATTTTTAAATATATTTTTCCCTCTCGATAATCACTCCGCCGTTATGACTCTATTCAAGCTGAGCCAGTTAGTTTGGTGTAATTTTTAAGTATTGATGATCATGATTTCCACATTTCTGTAGTCATTGACCGAAAGCACAAGGTCGTCGTTTGTAGTTGTCAGGTAGAAGCATGTTCATCTCAGTTTATGGTTATGATAGGGATTCAACAGTGTATTTTTAAAGATTGAAGATATCTTCACTTTGATGTTGACTGAAAAAATTTGGGAAAAATGTCGGCCTGATCATATCAGTAATGGAGCACCTTTTTAAATAACAGGAATCTTCCAAACTATTAGTAATGTTCCCATTAAGGACGCATTAATGGCCAGTCGCGTATCAACTTTTCCACTTCGTCATTAACTGTAACTGGCACGTTTTTAAGTGGGGGAAAGGATATAATATAATATAAGGATATCATATTTCATTTTTTGGTTTTTAATCACCCGTCACCATTCATTTTTCATAGCGCCCATTGTCGCCGATGATGAACGCACACTTCACACTTAATTTTCTTTGCCGATTAGTGAAGCTCTGTTGGAATTTTGGGTAAAGTCCGCCCTGTAAAGACTCATTAAATTTTTTCTTTGTAGAATATACATAGCAATATAGCATTCATTCCTATTTTAGCTCACCATCAGAATCATCCTCATTTTCTTCAACGTTCAACATCATCCCAATCACCCCACTGTCAGTTTCAGTGTTAGCACATTTATCTTGGTGCAGGTGGTAAAAAAATTCGCTATTGAATTTGCAATTTGTTTTGATGACAAGGTCAAGCATGAAGATTTAATGTAGTTCTCACTGATTCTGAGCTGGAGAAGGAACTAAACGCTGAGGACGAGGACGGTTGACATGATGCGAACGCGAGCCAGAAAAATCTCAGGCATAGCTTATGCCATTGTTGGTTTTAATTAAGATAAACAAATGAATCAATCAAGATCGTACTTGAAGTACTCCACTCCACTGGCATGTCGTCAGTTGTAATGAAGTGTTTTTCTTTAAGCTTTGGCAATTGGCATGTTTTCTTACTGTAGACCTTTTACGAAGGAAGTAAAAAATGTGCAATATGAGTTTATGCAAATTAGACATGCAAATAATGCAATATAATACGCATCATGACACTGCTATAAACACTTAGGATATTTTTCAGTAATTAATTTCTTCTCGTTTCATTCCATTTTATTCGACTCATTCTGCCCATACTTATATGGCTATTTCACATTCACATATGTCTTGATCGAATGGTGCACATCCGCATCCTTCTCTATCAAGTTTCAAAATAGCAAAACTGACATGACATCATGCAAATCACGGTTGAAGTCGTAAATTCATCAATTTTCTTATGGAGTCTAAGTCCATTGCATAAAAAAACGAAACAAAGCTGATGATTGTCCTGTGCAATATGCATAGAGCTAGAGTCACCTAACCAGCTCAACTCACGTAATCGCAATCAATATGTTCGACTTTGACTCTGTGACGAAGCGATGGACAACAAAATGAGTATGATGACGGTCCTCTTTTTAAAGTCAAGGTGAGCCTATTAATTTTAACGAAACTGTCAAGCGTGTGAGGTTGACTTTGGTCGTAAGGGATGTTTTATGTAGTTTTGCTAAAAGTCTCTGAAGTTAAAATTAAGCTTGACGCCGATATTTTTCCCTGATGGTTCATCCAGCTTCATTAAATTAGTAGATTCCAAAGACGGTATGTTCCATGTTCAGATTTTAACTTCCTCTCCAGTAAAATGTCGCCTTTTTTGCAACACCAGATAATGCCACATCAATCAATGCGCAACATTAACTTAAAATTGAAATGCATCGATTCATGATTTATGACTTCCCCAGTTCGAAATTAAATCCAAATTGGCAGTGTAAAATTAGAATATTTGCAAACAACGTAGTTTAGAAGGTCCTGGAGCTTGCTAGTCTCATATTTTTCGAAAACGTTACATCAACTACACGCATCGTCAGTGTCAGTCCAAAAATAATCATTTCATTATTCCACTCCTGACATTACATTGTGAGAAGTTCATTTCCGTGATTAGCTCATGCCCATTTTGATTTATTCTGTAATCCCTCACATCCACAAAGTGCTGATGGCTTCTCAAGTTCATGCTCAGGGAATCCTTCCCTTTTAACTACGTAAACATAGGTCATCGAAACAATGGTGGTTAAATGTAAACTTGAAAACCAAAATAATTCCCATATTCTCAAATCCAAATTGGATTAGTGCTTCATGCTGTGAGGTGAACTTGTATTGTTTTTTTTTTGTTTAAAAAAACTGTACGATTATAATGATCACAACGATAATCTCAATTTTCTAATAATTTACAATCACCTGAAACAAACTGTTTTTACATGACATTGAACTTTTTCCCCTCCATGTGCATGTAAATCCTTTTAAAACATCCTACATTTTATTGGAAAGACTCCATCAATCATCTTCATCAATCTTCGCCTATTACCTCAGCATAATATTTATGCCTTTGTATGTTTTGCAATTTCCTATATCTTCATTTGCAACGAAATTAGCGAGTTATCTACCTATGCATAAATAACAGTTCAATATATTGCTTTTATTACCGCCAAACAACCAGTTAGCTCCAAGCTTTGGAGCTTCAATGGAGGTCGCGAATAGGAAGAGGATTCGTTGATTAGTGAAGATGATGTTACAAATTACAACTGTGCGATAGCCCCGTTTAGAGATATCCATCAAAACCCACTCATTACTCATTCCTTCACAGAAAAAACTGCGTGTATTACATGAACTTAGATTGTTATTGGTGCAATATAATCAAGGCTAATAATGCGAGAGAAAAAATGCAGCAAATGAATTAAAAAATTGGATGAAAAAATGACCCTCAGCCAATGACCACCACCAAACACGATGAGCAGATTCTATTCACATGGCTTTTTTTTAAAGGAGAGTCATTATACAATCATTTGATATTCATTGGGCACTCGAAAAAAATATTGAATCCTCGATTCTTTTTCCTTTATAAAAAAAATTGAAAGAAGATGCGCTCCAAGCTATCAATAAAGAGTTGATGATCAATGGTCATCTCATCATCATCCCCCACACCACGACTATAGCATATATTTCTTCACTTCTGTCATTATTTCTTTTTGCATCTGTCAACCACGACTAATAATTTAGGAAACTGACAGAAATGGCTTGATTTCAAGGTATCCCCCTCCAAACTTGTGGAATGCAATACTAATTTAAAAACAGAAGAACACACTTCCTGAAACACGTAATGGTTTTTTAGCTGATCGGTCATGGCGCATCGTCATCAATATCATCATGATCATCATCATCGAACTTATCAACATGACACGATGACTTTTTTTGCAATAAATGTTGCAAAAACTTTGCCCATATCATGTATCAGAAAATAGTAAGAGAGTGATAATTTGTAGTCTGATGGAGACATAAAAAAATCATGCAGTTTTGCAAATTATATAGGTATACCATCGTATCACGATATGGCGGGGTAAAGGTTGAAATTAGTAAGAAAGGATGATTATTGTGATTTTGTAGAGACAGCTTTTTTTTCTGACCACCTACTGTGTAACTAAACTTTTGATTTTTTAGATAAAAAAAATTATGCAAGTTGCAATTGCAAATAATAATATAGTGCTTGAGTTTTGTGATTGCATGAAAACCAGGAAAACTTCTCCATTCTGGGGTGATATAGCCAATGGGGATGGCTCGATAGAGTTAATTACGCGGTAGAAACGTTTAATGCACGGAAGCACATTTGTATAGCAATTTTGTGCTTAATGTTTCATAAAGGGAAACGTGACCGGTTAACCCTTTTGTTGAGTGATATGGAGAAATAAAATAATCGTAAAATAATTATGTGCAGACTTTGACAACCCTTTGTTCCAAAATATCCTCCAAATCGTTTCTAATACTAATGAGCTCCTGTAAAGTAAACTCGGCAAAACTGCGAATCCAGCTATTCAACAGTTCAATCAGCAATTCTGAGGAATTAATTATTTAGAACTTTACATAAGTAAAAAGGTAAAATGTGCTAAAAACGATTGACTGCGTTTTTACAGCCGTGAGTTCCAGACTGCTCTTTTATGAACACGTCACGTCCATTTTCACCATAAAGTTTAGTATGAATTATGTGCGGCTCGAATCAGGAATTAGGGTGAGGTGAGGTTGCCTCTGTGAGGTCAACAAGTGCGCATTGTTTTGTATCGGTTAAGATCGCCATTAAAACTTAAAAAGAAATAAAAACGTTGATTGCGCCCTACTTGATGGAGAGTCTTATTTACTTCCACTCCATTACTAAGCAAAAGTTTGGAACTCGAAATGCCAGAATTTATGCTATAGTCTAAAAATAAAATATGTAGTAATTGCGCATTTCTGTCTGAGACTGCCCCAGCATTGTTATTATTATTGATGATAACACGATTAGCACACACGGTGAGGTGACTCCCTTTCAGACCCCAACTAACAAAATCGTAAAAAGATTTTGCTGTCCATCTTTTTATTGTTGGAAAGATATTTTACGTAGAGCTCACAAAAAATATGGGAATTTTTGCTTCAATAAATCAATTGGGTTATACACCGCAGTTTTCATACCTCAAGAACAATATGAGATGAGGTTGGTACTATATTGTAGCTTTTATCTCTGGTACAAATTGTAAATCACTTCATCTTTGTTATTATAAATAGCCCATTTTATTACCTTATTTTCATAGCGCGTACCCTTTCGCTTTTTTCTCTAATCTTACATGATTCATGTCACTAGCTGATCTACTTTTTTTCTCTCATCTTCAGTTTTCTAACAAAGGGTCTTCAAAAATTTTCATCTCTAGAAGCTTCCATAGCTCACATGACATATTTTTTATGAAGTACCAAAAATATGGAAGCGTGGAGAATATGGAATGCTATAACGAAATGCATTCCTAGCTCCCACTTTTAACCTAACCTTGGACCTTGGTTCAAAATGTATATGACTATGTCAACCAAAGTGATTCTAACTGTCGCGATAAAGATTTGATCTACGACCTGGTTTAAAAAATGTCAACTTGGATATGATTTTTTTTCTACCTAACTGAAAGCTAAAAGTAGAAAAAACTGTCAAGCTAGTTTTTAGAATAGCTTGATATTGATATATGTGTTTGTTATTATCAGTTTCTTACTCAAATAAAAGACGGAGTAGATGGCTTTGTCTTCTTTCTTTGTTCTGTTGAAAGGTTTGCGTTGTTTATTAGGGAAAAAACTAATACAATTTACAACGAAACTTTGAGCTTCTCCTTCTCTACATCGTCATTTCTCTATTTCCTGCATTACTCAACAAAGCCATGTTGCTTTCTTCAGGTTTGTACTTAGTGCTTGTACAAAACAAGCATAAATATACCGACCAATCGACTGAGCGATGAAGCTATGCCAAGATTGTTATGATAGGTAATTTTGGTATTGAACGATGAAATCAGACATTTTTAGCCGTTGAAGAGATATAGGAATATATTTTATTAGTAGAATTTAGATTTTTTCAGTATTTGGGAAACCAGGAGAAAAAAATGCGTTCCGTATGCTGTACGGTTCTATATGCAACAAAGTACTTTTAGTATATTCACCTAAAAATAAGTCAAGCAAAAGTGGCATCGGCAACATCGGCATCCGTTCAAGTATTATAATCCCTACGGTTAGTTTTTCCCCTTGATATACAGAGCAGGGACAGGTACAAAGGGGCAGGGATTGTCTAAGGTCCTATATGCCTCAAGGGATCACCACGATCGCACCTAGAGATTCATGGAACTATAGCTTCTAATATTTAGCGGTTCTAATTTTATGGCTTTGCATAGTAGTAAAATGAAAGAATTTGTAAAATGGGTACAATTTTCATGTCTAGCAGGTGCTGTTGCATTCCATTGATGCATTGATTCAAAGCCGGCCTAAATGCCTCCCTTATTTTTCAGGAGTGAGTTAGAAGGAAGTATAATGATAAGGTTAATATGGAATTTATTACCAGACATTCCTGAAGTACCTTCTTTACGTGTCAACTTTCACGTGTATAAAATTATCGTGAAATTTCATATTTCATTACGACGATGCACTAGCTACCAGATAGACGGACATTTTGTTAAAGTTTGAAAGAGGGCATGAGAAAATACCCTGATATTAAAATAGATTTAGTTGTGAACCTTCTTACTTTCATACAACCAGGAACCTTATTAGGTTGCATGTAGTTGGAAACAGAACACAATATAAACATTTCTTGATTAAATATATTTTTGTTAAGTTAAAGAATTCGGTCATTTATCTTCCATTGTCTCATCGTTTTATTTGCAAGTGGATTCACACTGCTGTGGTAGAGCAAGATGAAACGAAAAATGAGCAGTTGTAAACGAGAAAGTGGTGACGGTAATGTTGGTGACAAGGAAACTACAAATAAAAAAGTTTCCAAACCAGTGGCTTCAAGAAAGAAAGATAAGGGTTTGTACAAATGCTCCCACTGCTTTCTAATTTATACGACAGTTGATCGACTTATGAAACACGTAAGTTATAATTGAAACTACAGTTTAAAAACTCGGTTAGGTTAGCTTGTAAAATAATTAATTTATAAATCGGAATTGTTTTACTTGTATTATTTATTTAGCTTCTAAGTCACCAGGCGAAGCAAGCAAACTTACCTAAGACTTCCGGATTGCCCCAAACTCAAGCACCGAAACCTAAGAAGGAAAATCTGCCAACTTGTAAGGTTATAATTACTCGTTGTGACAATTCGCATTTACCGTACCAGCCAATTGGAACCCTTCACACTCTTCCAATTAATATTCATGAAGGAAGTGATATTTGTGGGAAACCGTTGCCAAAAAGGGATGGTAATTTGGAACCACGAAACGCTAATACTCATATTAAGAAGGCTGCACCCCGAAGATTTCCCCCCAAGAAAATTTCAGATTGTGAAATTTCAGCAGAAGTTGGACTGAAGCCGCATAAATGCCAGTTTTGCTCCAAATCATTTACACAGAAAGGAAGTCTGAAGATTCACATCCGAACTCACACCGGTGAGCGGCCTTATCAATGTCAGTTATGCTCAAAATCCTTTGGAGCAAAAAGAGATTTGGAAAGTCACATCCGAACTCATACTGGTGAGCGACCTCATCAATGCAAGTTGTGTTCAAAATCATTTGCGAGACAAGGACATCTGAAAAGTCACATCCGAACTCACACCGGTGAGCGGCCTTATCAATGTCAGTTATGCTCAAAATCCTTTGGACTTAGAAATGTACTGGAAGCTCACATCCGAACCCACACTGGTGAGCGACCCCATCAATGTCAGTTATGCTCAAGATCATTCGCACAACTAGGAAGTCTGAAAAGTCACATCCGAACTCACACTGGTGAGCGACCCCATCGATGCCAGTTGTGCTCAAAATCGTTTGGAGCAAAAAGAGATTTGAAAAGTCACATCCGAACTCACACTGGTGAGCGACCTCATCGATGCCAGCTATGTTCAAAAACGTTTGCGCTACCACATCATCTGAAAACTCACATCCGAACTCACACTGGTGAGCGACCCTATCGATGCCAGCTATGTTCAAAAACGTTTACGAGACAACATCATCTGAAAGGTCACATCCGAACTCATACTGGTGAGCGACCTCACAAATGCCAGTTGTGTTCAAAATCGTTTGGAGAACTAGGAAGTCTGAAAAAACACATCCGAACTCACACTGGTGAGCGACCACATCAATGCCAGTTGTGCTTTAAATCGTTTGCGCTACAACAACATCTGAAACTCCACATCCGAACTCATACCGGTGAGCGACCTCATCAATGCCAGTTGTGTTCAAAATCGTTTGGAGAACTAGGAAGTCTGAAAAGTCACATCCGAATTCACACTGGTGAGCAACCCCACCGATGCCAGTTGTGTTCAAAATCGTTTACTCAACTAGGAAACCTACAAACTCACATCCGAAATCACACTGGTGAGCGACCTCACCAATGCCAGTTGTGTTCAAAATCGTTTGGAGAACTAGGAAGTCTAAAGATTCACATCCGAACTCACACTGGCGAGCGACCACATCAATGCCAGTTGTGTTCAAAATCGTTTGGAGAACTAGGAAGTCTAAAGATTCACATCCGAACTCACACTGGCGAGCGACCACACCAATGCCAGTTGTGTTCAAAATCGTTTGGAGAACTAGGAAGTCTGAAAAAACACATCCGAACTCACACTGGTGAGCGACCACACCAATGCCAGTTGTGTTCAAAATCGTTTGGAGAACTAGGAAGTCTAAGAATTCACATCCGAACTCATACCGGTGAGCGACCTCATCAATGCAAGTTGTGTTCAAAATCGTTTGCAAGACAAGGACATCTGAAAAGTCACATCCAAACTCACACTGGTGAGCGACCCCATCAATGCCAATTATGCTCAAAATCGTTTACGACATCAGGAAATTTGAAAAGTCACATCCGAACTCACACTGGTGAGCGACCCTATCAATGCCAAATATGCTCAAAATCGTTTACGACATCAGGAAATTTGAAAAGTCACATCCGAACTCACACTGGTGAGCGACCCTATCAATGCCAAATATGCTCAAAATCGTTTACGACATCAGGAAATTTGAAAAGTCACATCCGAACTCATACCGGTCAGCGACCTCATCAATGCCAGTTGTGTTCAAAATCGTTTGGAGAACTAGGAAATCTGAAAAAACACATCCGCACTCACAACGGTGGACAACCTTGATAATGATTAAGCTGTGAATTGGTTTGAAATTCTACTATCAATCGAAGAGAACAGAATTTGAAAATTCGTAGTCATTTGAAGAAAATTTGATTTTCTCAGCATTTGTGAAAGCATCGGGTATTGCAGAAGTGAAACCTGCTCATTTCAATTATGTATCATGTACAGATATGTTATTGTGTAAAAATAAAATTTGTCCATCCTCTGGGGCAAGGGGGAGACCTGATGCTGTCCATCTTCTAACTTGTTCGACCTATGATCCTTATCTACAAAGAGGTTTCGTTAAATACTGTCGCCTATCTTCTTATCGATATCTCCGAGATGTACAAACAAAAATGTCTGAAATGTCTGAGCAGCTTCTTCCCTACCTTAAACTCTATCCTTGTGGCTATCTTTTGTTTCTCAAATTAAAGGACAACCAGAGTGCGGAACAGTTTTGTATAGACGAAGAGCTAAAAAAAGGCAAAAATTTGAGGTTTCAACATCAACCCCTTCATCCTACAACCAAGGCTTCACGAATCTTATCCACCGGTGAAATAAGTGTGTCAGATATGGGGGAAAATGTATACAACAATAATTGTTTTGAAAGTTGTACTATGCAGGAAATATCAATGAATTTATAGGCGACAGTATTTAACGAAAACTCCTCGTATCCACAGCTGAAAACAGAATTGAAAAATTCACAGTGCTTCAAGAATTATCGTGCTCACAGACAGAGATGCAAACAGCTAATCAAGCACAAAACCATAATGAAGCATATGTAGTTTTATAAAAGACTCACAAGATTAATGTAAATCACAGAATCTTCCCTCATCAGACAAAAAGTGACCGGCAAGTGAGATTTAATCAGCCACGAACATCTATAAATTACCAACCCGCATCTGAAATCCAAGCAGTCGCTGTACCCAAAAAAAGAGCCAACTAAATTAACTTGGGATAATGGATGTACATATTTTAAGACAATCATTAAGAGTCAGAATAACGTGCCTCAATGCACCTTTATACCGGCTCAATCCATCACAAAAAATGGTCTGGTTTACCTGCTGCGCTCAAATGAACCATTTCTAACGAAAACAAAAGTAAGCCGGACAAGACTCTACGTGGAACTTGCTAGTGTACTTCTACAAGCAATAATAAATAAGTATGTAACATAGACCATTAGGAAATTATATCAATAAACTATCACTACATTTTTTATCATGTTTTAATATCCCTGCTTATCCTGAACTAGTGCAATTTCTCAATAAGCATCTATTGCGACTTGATAATGATGATGTGACCTGGGCATATGACTAAATCCATTAATTTTTTTTGGAACATTCAACTAACCAAGTTGTAAGTTCCATCTCCTGTCCCATCAATAATGTTTTTGTTTGCTGAAAAACCTATTTATACAAAAAGGATATAAATAAGTATGACTATGACTATATGACTAGCTCAGCCAATTTTTATTTGTTTTGCTAGTGAAAAAATATTTTCATGTCGTGTCCACATCAACTTAAGTCATCCAATCCAGTTTAGCTGAGTCCAATATAGCTGTCCATTTATCAAGAACAAGACTTGACTACACTGATGGGACAAGATTAGAATCCTTGTTTTTTTTTTGCGAATATCTGCTCCAGTCAAAAACATCTATAAATATACATAATCAGACAATGGAAGCATCCCGTATTTTTATTAATCAACTCCAGCTTGACTCCAATATGCTCAGAGAAATTAGTTTCAATTATGCACAATGGATGATGCACGATGACACTGATGATGCTGGTTGTCCAGTGACTAGATAAGTAACGTACCTAAATTATAATATAGAGTGGAAAAAGTGGGACAAAAACTTGTTCATGAATATTTATACAGGAAGACATTTAATCGGAGTAAATTATTTAACTTTTTTTTTTCGTCAGGAGATAAATCGAGTGGAGTTATTATAAAATTGGATTTTTTTTCTATGTAGGACTTCACCAGAGATGTGTCTTTGTAGGAGAAGGTGATTGTTAATTAGACCATAATGAACTTCTAATCAGCATTGTTGCAATGCAGCATATCCTTAATATATATGCATTAGGGTTGTTGTTGGGCTCCTCAGCTTCTTCCCATTGTATGATTTATCATTATGGCTATTAAAATGTGGTGGTGGACGTGACGTGAGTGGTCAACAATGGGATTTATGAATGTAAGGGATACAGGCACTCATGTTGAGAGATGTAATAGGGATTGTAATTGAGCCTATTGTTTTAGTTCGAGGAGATAGTTTAATTCGCTGACAATGTGCTTGGTGAAGATGTCCTCAAGCTAAATTTGGGTATAATGAGGAAAATATCTTCTGAATTTGTCACTTTTCTAAAGTCGAATCCCAGCTATTCGGCTATGGATCTGGGCTTCTGTAAATACAACATTCTAATTTACTCACAAGGGATGAGTTAACTGACAAGATAGTCGTCGTTTCTCCTGCCTCTCAAATGTATTTATATCTTCTCTTGTTGATTCGTGTGCTCATTAGCTCAGTTTGAAACTTTGAAACTGGTAGAAATTTAGGTAGTTGGCTAGATGGATGTGATGCGTTGTCACATAATACGCACGTTTTATTGATTGCTCCTTCTCTCACTTATGTCATATCGTGTTTGTATGACATAAGTCAAATATGGAAGGGAAAGAAAGGAGGAATATGGGTGCAATTACTGTGAAGGGAAACTGAAGCAGAATGTTTCAAATCATTAAAATTCCGACTGTTATGTGCAGTGATGTTAGGATATTATGTTAACTTATTTAGAGTATTAATTAAGGGGCCTGTACGTCAAATTTTGAAGAAAGTGAGGGGAATGGGAGACAGACAGAGAAGGGAAGGGGATGCATTTTCATCTTAATATTGATACTGAAATGAGCAAGAGAGAGTTCACGGGAAGGGAACGTATTTATGCTAGTTATCATATTTTATAGTGCCATATTCTTCATACTTTAATACAAACTTTAATTACTTCATCTTCTTAAAAGTTCCAGGAGAGTTAAATATATAATAGGCGAAAATATTTAAATATTCCAGAGATAGTATTTTCGATTTTGCGCAGCAGTAAATATAGTAATGACTGCAACGACGATAAAAAATCATTTTGTTAAATGAATTTCAACCTACAAATCAGATAAGTATGTTACCTGCTCCTGTTCATAAGAATCTACACACCTCTTCTAACTTCTAACTAACTTTGGAGGACAACCTACCATGGATATTGCAAAGTAGCAACGATTTAATCGGGTTTGTACTCCGATTATCGTTCCAGCTCAGTTTTAATTAATGTCTATTTAACACCTACCCCGTGTTCAATTTAACAAACTAACTTACTGGCTTGATTCGATGAAAACTTAGGCCACACCTATGCTCAAAACCCAATTTAAAGTTTTGTGCCTAAATAAACGTCTAACAATACTGTATTTTAATTTTTAACAATGGACCTCATCATAAATCGGTATGCAAATGAGAATTGTTGAAATGCAATGTTTATTTGGATTATACTAACAAGCTGAAAGCCTTTACCCTTGTCGTTCACATCCAAGCCGACTTAAATCCGCTGCTCTGCGGCTAGAATGCAAAGAACTATTGCTCAATTTGATAACAATGTCTTTAAATAATAATAAATATGTAAATCCCAGTGTTTTAAATGGTAATGGTGACATTCACATTTTTATACCTCCAACGAACCAACAATGACAGATGAAATTGAAATCCTTATATATTATTTGCGATCGGTAAAATTGGCCGTTTACAACATGGGAGGTTGATAAGCTTGTAGGTATGAGTAATTGAGCAAGCAAAATAGAATCTATTAAGTAAACAAGCTTGTTAAAATTATGTTCAGTCTATGCACTTACATCATCTCCATTATAGTTTAGTTTTAAATCATTCTACTACTTTGACAAGTTTGACATTGGGATAATGCGATGGCAAGCCTGGCATATGGAAAGAACCCTTGCATACCAATTTTATTTGAAAGTACCAGGCTCAGCTCCCTGTCAAATCCAATTCTATCCCGAATTGAAATTTCAGTCACATTTAAACCTCACAATTAATCAATAAGCTAGACCATTTATCACAATCATGTAGACAACATGGCCAGCCTGAATACTTAAACATACGTTCATTTTTGGCATCATTTTTTAATCTTAAGATTTAACTTCAACCATATCAATCAAAATATCAATTAACTACACAATCGATAAGTTTAGATTTAGCGAGATAACTCTTCCTAGTTCCATATTTCTTATGCATTTTGCATGCACTGCCACTAAAATCAATATTGCAATCAACGTACCTTTACCACGGAAGCATAAAGGTTGCAAAAAATACCTGTAAAACTTGTCAACGTTTAGTTTGTTTGTATTGATGATGTGCATTTATAAACTCAATCTTTAAAACGTAAAGATATTTTATCCTCACTCCTCAGCTCTACAGCCTCTGGTATCCATTCCATTATTCATGTAAAAATTTGGCTCACACTCCTAACTCCTTTCTTGTGAACGAGAAATACATAATAATACCTATACGCGTACAATATTGTTATGTATAGTTTACTATTTAAGTGAGAGCCACACCGCTGCAAACGCTGTTAGCGTTGTTGTTACAAAGAAACGTGCATGAAAATATGGGAATGACACGGGATGTGCAGCGTGCAGGGCTCTTGCTCGTTTTTGCAATGAATGCAAATGTACAAATGTGCAACAGCCTGCAAAACTACAACTGGGCGATAACTCTTCTAATGCTTCTGCCTCATCTCCCTCCATACTTTTACATCGCATCGTAGGCCAGCGCAGTCTGTCTTCAATCAGCGTTTAATCGTACTTCCAACTCCAATCCTAGCGTCCAACTTTAAAAAATGAAATTTTAATGATGTTTTATTTGCATCCAATATTACCATATCATAACAGTATGTATTTGTGCATGCAATAAAATCTCTATAAAATACTATAAAAATGAACTTTAAGGAATCTCCCTTACCATAATCATCGTCATCCTACCGATATCATCGCAAAATCAACATAGGAGGAGTATAATATGTAATATGCAATATGAAACTGGCAAAACGCTTCATACCCTCCCAATTTTCCTTTACCATCATCATTACATTAGCATCACCGCCACCACCATCACCAAACTACTAACCCTGCCATACCACCATCTCTATCCCTCCATCATCATCATCAACCCTGAATACTTATGACTAGGGAAAAATGACTACGACTACGATAAGCAATTCCCTCAAGTCCAGCAGTCAAGCATGAGGCATGTTGCTTGCTTGGCGTGATATTCATGATTGCGCGTCGTTCTTGCGTTAAAAAGTTTTTAGCTGTGCGTGTGTGTAAATATTTTTGCTCATTGTCGGCAAAAATCTTATTTTCCTCTGTAAAGACAAAATTTGTTCAGTTGACTGTCCACATTTATTCTCCGCTATATTGCGTTAGACAATGTGTTGTTTTTTATAGTAAAATGATAGCCTGTCATTTTTACCCAATTTCTGTAAACTTCTTGGGACCTGCTCATTTTACCCATTGTTTGGACTAATATCGTTTGTGGTTTGGTTTTTATGTGATTTTTTTGCTAATATCTTCCTTCCTTGTAGATATATTCCAAACACGATCAAAGCAATCGAGACACCTCCGTCGAATAACAAAAGGATAGATTAGTGTGCTTATTTCACCTCCATCATTTTTTTGTCATCTGCATCTTCATCCCCTAAAGTCTTGTATTCAACACGTGCCATCATCATCATGAACAATTTATAATTGCTATTTGACATATATAGGAAATAATTAAACTTAACTATAGTCCTGCACACAAATGGACATTTTTGTGGTGGTAATATAAACACTCGTGTGATATGTGATATGGAAGGAGGCTGGACTTTCTAGAATTAACTCTTCATCTTCTAGAGGAGATTAAGAGGATCCTGTACTGATCTTATCTTTTTATCTTGACATCATAAAACAAGCTAGGCTGTCATCTTCCCCTGAGTTGTTTACTCAATCTGCGTATCTCAACGTCTATCATTTCAGCAGTGTAGTTGTTTTTCAACAACTCTCGTTAAACAGTGAATAAAATGCAAATGTAAAAATTCTTTGTGAAGATGCAACTTTTCGCATAGCTCCATCTCAACATCTTCCTTATTTCTTCCCGTCATAAAGATATCTTGAGGAATCTCAGAAATCTCACTAAATTAGGATGAAAAACTCGATTTGACTCATCTTGACCATCATCATCCCTCCAGTTTACATTCACATTCCTCCAGCAGTTTTTTTCCACTGGGATCATCATTCAGGGTACGAGTTGAGAATGCAAAAATGCATATAGGAAGTTCCATTGTTGTATGCCAGCCACGACAACTTCAGCCTTAGAAAGAACCAGTTCAGTTCGGTACTCTGACAATTGACAATTGAGGAGTTTCTTGTCTTCCTTATCCTTTAATTGCTGACCTATTGTACTCCCTCGTTTCGTTTTGCGTGTCAATCAGACATTCATCAAGTGTCGGGAGGAGATTCAAACTATTTCGAAAAGTAAAAGTGCAAGTGTTTTCTTCATATAAGGACAATCACTTCCACAGAAGTAGACAGATTTTTTTACATGGCATTGTTGCAACTTCACTAAACTGTTTCATGCCATTTCGTAACATCGACATACGAAACCCTTGATGAGTGGTGCCAACTAAACGTAAGTTTTGAACATCGATTACCAATTACCGCAAAGCATCAACATTGTCATTAAGAAAAAACTTGCTCTGTATTGAACTTTGCTAAATTAACTTTAATTCTGGATTATATACAACTTGAAAAAAACAAAACTAGAAAAACTTTTCTTCTTCTTTTGAATCGTTATTATTTGTGCATGTGCATGTGTGTGGTTCTCAATTTAACTGAATCTTTCTGTCGTGTCACTCCCATTGACTCACTTGATCATCGTCGGCGTTGATGGATACGACTATGAGGTAATCCATTCATTCATTTCTTTTTTCATTGTTATGCATGCTGTACAGGTAACGGCAACTAACAAAAAAACATTTAAAACTTCATTCCCCCTCCCTTCCATTCTCTCGTGGCTCATCCTCATCATTAGCAAAATACGCAGAAGTAATGAAATGAACGGCGAAAGTGAAACAAAATTGTTTTGATTGTTGGGCAAAATCGACGAAGAAGTGAAGATGATACTGGCACAGTGACTGACTGTCACTCATGTCTTGTGAGTAGACAGGGTGGAATGTGCGGTGTGCATTCTTTCAATGGAGCTCCCTTTAAGTGATCAAAAATTATTATTATGTAGCCTCACATTACCATCAACATCAACATAACATTCTTCTCTAGAATCTCCTTTTACAATTGCAACATTTCAAGTTGAATATAATCCATATTCCATACCACATCATATCATAAAAGCATCAGCTAAAAGTGGCATCCAAGTTGGATGATTTGCTTATGCCAGCTGAAGGAAAACTTTGCAACAATCAAAATCTACTATATTTTCTCCTCTCATTCCATTCTCCAAGTGTAGCTTAGCACAACTAGCTTAGCAAAAAGATAATGACAGTTTGCCATATGTAACATACACGAGCGTGTGGGCCGAATCACCCTTGTCAGTCTCCCGTGGTTTCAGTCGGCACGACGGTTTCCACTGATGGATTCCTCATTGTTTGGGAAAAAGATTTAGGATATTGTTGTCGCTCTGCCTATATGACGACTCTCTCATCATTATCATCATCATATCTCTTTTGAGATGGAGTGTGTAATAAAAAATAAAAACATAGCATAACATAACAACAAAGAATCAGTAACGGAGCCATTTCATTTAGGTGGCGGTGACTATTTTAAAAAGTTTTTTGTGAGTAGCAAGAAAAAAGGAATCACATTCGTACTTTTTTATGTGAGAACATTTACGTATGTAAAAATATTGGTAGTCCGTGCCCATTTGCTGGGTTAATATTCTCGCTAAATTTACTACTTGTTTGAGGATCATCATCAGCATCTTCGTGGCACGAAATGGATTTCGAAAAAGAAGTCATTTTTTATGCGTTTCTAAATGTCTTAGCTTCTCGATTGAAAAGTATAAAAACGCGGATGATATGTTGATGAGAGGGAGGAGGAGGTGAGAGACTGTGAAATGATGATGATGATATAAGTACTGAGGAGAATATATATAATTGAAATTGAAAAATATAAATAATGTTGATGATAAGGCTTAAACGATTCACTCACTCATCTTGTTAAAAAGGCGAGAGGCGAAGGGGAAAAAACTTTTACTCTTTTTTTATTACCCATTTTTTTGTACAGCCAAGTGCGAATAAAAAGTGGTGAATTGAGTGGACTAAATTAAGAACATGCAAATGCAATAAATGGCTTGTCTTGTTACGGTCCACTGTTTTAAA
>JAQGAH010000548.1:0-33190 GCA_034696885.1 Lepidocyrtus paradoxus | reverse complement strand
GTTACTGTAGGGCACAATGCTTATGAAATAATATGATATGAATATGATTATTGTTGAAGAATAATTGTGTCCCTACATACTTTAAATGCAGATAAAAAGAATATGCAACGAGACTCTTGTATCCCAAGCTTTGATATCAGCCATATCGTTATTCCTGTTGAGAAATTGTATTCCAAATTGCAGAGAATATGTGGATGATGCATACATAAGCAAAAAGATGCTTATAGCGCTGGTGAAGTAGTTGAATAAAGAGGAGAAGAGTAATGAAGCAGTAAAAAGTTTGCATGAAACAAAGAATATATACAGAGGATTTTCTTTTTTTTCACTTCTACGAGCCCATTTATTCTTTTGCAAATCTTTCATTGTTTTCTCTCCCCTATTATTGCCTCCTATAAAGGGATAAAGAAAACTGGATGTGTGGAGGAGAGAAGGAATTTCCTTGTTTTGGAAACAACAGCCAGAGCCGGAATGCATTGCATGACAGGCTGGACGGATTACATAGGCTGGGGAAGAATACAAACATCCAGAGAAACCATTCAAGAGACAATAAATGGCTTGCTAAAAGGAAAGGAAAATAGACATTTCTTCTGCTTCAGATGGAGGGAACAAGGACGCTGCGGCTGCGGTATTTTTCTTCATGCTGGAAGAAGGTAGACACGCGGCCCATAACAATCATGTGCAGAGAGAAATGTAAGAATTTATCATCTTTGAAGAACATGGAAAACTTTGTATTTACTTAAGGCCTTTTTTACAGAGAGAGAAATATTTTAAACATTACAATATTTACTGTTTGCCATATCCTTGGAAAATATCTTGGGATGGTTGGAACAAACCCATTCTCTTTCCAGTTCATGGGTATTTGAGCAAAACTGATCATAAACTGGTTAAAATAAGATCTCTTCTTGGATAAAATGAGATATTTGCTCTTGTCTACGATTTTTATTTCATTTCTAGCCAGCAATTAATCCGAAATAAAATTGGATTGGAATGGAGCCGAGCTTTTCTGGATTGGATAGAGTTAGTGGAAAATTGAACGATCCCTGTTCAAAAATATAGATCTTGTCATGTCATGGACTTGGGAAGCAATCTTGGAGCAGAAAGTAAAACCCTTCGTTTCCCCCCGTCTGTCTTCCACTTCCTCTTTTACTTTCACTTAGTCCGCAGACGAGGAGAGCATGAGGAGAGAGGCTACAATAGAAAATTCATGTTCTGTGCAGAGGTCCGTTTTGTGTCCGAAACAGCTTTGTTGACTGTACACGCTCAACTTGAAATTCAACTGGGGGTCCCAAGGGTAAAGTAAGGAAGACCAAGGTGATCACGATCGCTTTTCTCAGTGTCATTTTCTCCATATTCGTTTCCCCTTCTTTTCTTTAAGTAACCAGCTGGACTTTCTCCAACCCATTTCATCACTCACTTTGTTTTCCCCTTCTTATTGCAATATAAATTCTATTATTTCATCCTGGCAAAAAATTTCCTATATGTAGTCCTGATCGAGTTTTTATTCACTAGCACACATCTCCTTAAGCTTAATGCTAAAGTGGGGGAAATGGAGCATGAGCTTCCTGATATACGTGACGTGCCTAACTTGGTGGAAATTGTGAAACGGTGCTCATTTCATCTATGAACCCTTCTTGGAAGCCGCAGTCCTTGTAGCCAATGTAGCCCTTCATTGTTATTTAATCTTGATAAGGTTACGTAGGCAGGAGCCATCACATCATGCCATCGGCATGAGCCTTTCATGTCATCGCCATTCCTAACTTAATATGAGTTATGTTAGCAAACAATGGGGAAAATAGGGGAGTTCCCTTTTCCCTTTGTGTCATTATCACAGCCGAATTGGCAATGATTTCGCATTATCCATTTCTTCAAACATTGCTCCTTTTACTTGGCCCATTGTATGTTTAAATCATATGACGTCGACTGCACCAATTGAAAGCCCTGCTGACCTTTGCCTATTTCACTTTCCCCAGAGTGGAATCATATAAAACGAGAATTACACATGTCTTTTAACTATAGATATAAATAGGCACGTAGTTTTTTTTTTAAATTACACTAAAAATACAAACTGTAGGCGCAGCATGCTCTAAAGTATGCTTGTCCCAGTTTTCCTTATCAATGACGTGGATACGTGGATTCTGGTGCATGCAGTGTTGGGATTGGAATAAAAAGGCGACATTTTATTCCAAAATGTGTCGCTCCACTATAATAAGAGGAATGATATGATTCTGACGTACCTAAAGTAATTCGTGATTAGTTTTCGTCCTTCTTTTTTTTTCTATATCAAAAAAGATTCATTTTTTCTTCCAACGGAAGGACGCCAGTAATGGGAGAGAGCTACAGCTTATTATTCTGCCCCTCTATAACCACCCATCCACCTTTATAACTCTGATGCGGAGCCACTCGCACATATACAAATAGGCATAAATTTGTGTGTACATAAAATAGAGATGGGGAAGACGAAAAAAAAAGAGATGAAATCACTTTGCTCAAGATTCAAGTTAAAAGTTTTGGGCTCAAGTCCAAGTACATACAACAACTACACATATATCCTGACGGCAACTAGATGGGATCGAGGAGCAGTCAGAGCAGATGCTGAAGACGGGCTTGGGAGCATGCACGAAAAAAATATGTATTTTCAAAGGAAGCAACTCCGAAAAAATGATAATAGTTCCCTGTTCCAAGCTCTTTCTATAGAAGATAAGGAGCACGAAAAGTTAACTATTTTTTTTCTCCAAATTCCAACTCTGTGTACAGAGGAGAGACACAGACATAGAGAGAAAAAGCTCGAGAGAGAGAGATTTTTTTTAAACAAGTCAACTTCTGGGAGAGCTGATCATTTTTAGCGAGAGAAGGGAGAGATAGCGCAAAAAAAATATGTGTAGCGGGGAAGAGAAAGATTTTTTTTCTCGAATGTATTTTTGCTCTTCATGTTTTTCAATATATTTTTGCATTGGCATCATCATCTTGTTTTTTGCTCCTGAAGTTAAATGCCATCATCTAGCTCCATCCATAAAACATGTTCCATTTTCTATATTTTTTACGGTGACTCCAGACAAAACTCCGTTTACGCCAAAGGGGAAGCTAATGTTTGAGCATTAAAATAAAATTTAATGTAAACATACCTTTTACTTGGATTATCCAGAGATGATAGAGATGGATGCCAGCTAGAAAGATGCTCCTTCACGTCTGGAGTTCTCCTCGGTTAAATGAATAATGATGGCTGGAGATCAGGAAAGGAAAATGGTCCCACTGTCAGTAAATCCGAATGTAATATTTTTAGGCTTTAAGTGGCAAGTAATCTCTGTGAATATTTTAAACCTCTGCTCTGTTCACACTAAGCACGATCTCTCTCACGTCAATTCCCAACTCTAATTTGGAAAAACGTCACTTCCCAGATCAATTGATATGTATTTTTATTATGTCACGCACCAACAATGAGTATGGCGAAGACAAAAATAAATTTTCGGATGATCTCTTCCTAATGTGATGACGGTGATGATGAAATCATGCACTTCAACTTAATTTCCCTCGGGATTTTATTCTGGGGGAACACTTTTTTTCTTTCTCTCGTCGTTTACACACAGATAGCACGTCTAATCCTCTATTTTAGGATGGGAAAGGGCAGGAGGAGTCACAAGCACTATATTTTTCTGAGGAGTCCTTCACCCACTTTCTCGTTTTTTTATATTTCGCTCACTTTAATCTTAATCTATTTCCTCTATTAAATCCAATCAGAACAAATTTCGCCAAGAGAAAGAGCCGTTTTGCGAAAAGCCAGGTTTTGGAAGTTGCTTTCTCCCTGTTTTATCTCCCTTGTTGCTCCAACAAAATGAGTAAAACAGGACACTTGTTGATACTAAATGGGGAGAGGAGACAATCTCAATCTTTTTTTCCTTCAAGGTGATGACTCGATGACGATGATGATGATGCTGATCTTTTGTGAGAAAAAAAAAGTTTCAGGGTAAGTAAAGTTTGTTTCCCTTGTTCTCCTTCTGGACAAACAAAAAAATAAAAATAAATAAACTCAAAGCTAACAGGTTATTGTACCGGGTAAAGGTGATTTGGTGATAACAATGGCTGCACCAAATGAACCGGAAGTGGCTATCTTTGATGCAACTTGTTTCTGCCGAGGAGAAAGGTGTACTATACTCAATAAAAAATATGGACGGGGCTGAAAAAGTCAGTTAGAGTAACGATCCTAAGCTGACTTTTTAGCCAGAGAGCTGTTGTCTCTGCAAGAAAAAAAATCTACGAAAAAAAAGAATAGAGTTGAGAAGGATTACGATACGAGAAGTTGTCTCCTACAGCATGGCACAACCAAGAAAGAGAAAAGGGGACGGTATGTCATGGCATGTGCACGAAACTAACTCTTGATCACATTCTCCACTTCTGAAAAAAATCAGAAGATCGAGAGCAAGTGTAGAGATGATAGGTGATGGGAGACGATGGGCTCCTGAACATGTAGAGGGGCTAGATAGTACTTTGGATAACGGATAATGGCAGGAAAAGGGGGGAATGACGAGAATAGTGCAAATTAAAGAGACTGGATGGATGTGTTCCGTTCCCTCATCAGCATCATTTCCTACACATATATTCCCAATAATGACTCTAATCCTATCCTTCCGCTTGATATTTTTTGCAAATCTTTTGCTTTCAGAAAAAAGATAGTGTATACGGCTAGATGTGTGGCTGAGAGCAAGTGAAATTTGTTGTTGCCGTTTTTTTTTCAGCTCCTCTTGCTTCCGCTCATCATTAGGTTGTAATTGAGAGAGTTGTGTAGTGGTGGAAAAAGCGGTGGTGTCTCAAAAAAACACGGCTTTGCTTCATTATCATCATTACTATTATTATGATGATAGTCATCTTGTCCCTATTTATATAGGCTATGTCGTTGACGTTATTTACAATAGTGGCCTCTTACACCACTTCCACTTCACTCAAGTCAGTCAGTCAGTACGACACGACGATGGAGAAGGAAGGCTGGGGGAAAGCAGAGGGGAAGACATTAGGTGACGATGATATTCATCGGCGATGATGATGATCACGATGATCATAATGGTGACGGTGGTGGTGGAGCCCCCTCTCAAAGTGAGGGTATCTGTGCATAGTACTTATATGTCTGCAAGATACATATCTTTTGTAAATGGGAACAGAGTCCACCGGGCCATGTCACCAACCAGATCACTTCACACGGGCTTTACTGGCTGGAAGATAATGAAGCTATTTTTGCACACCGGCAAGGCAACCGACCAAGCGATCGACCGACCGAATAAAATAAAATAACAAGCCGCCTATATCCCTATCTATACATAAAAATGACGACAAGCGATGGTGACGCGGTGACGGTGTGCACTATATGGGGATATATATACTCGTGGTTTTTTTTATAAAAAAAATCAACGTTCACTCCAAAGAGCCCCGTAGTCGGTCGTTGTTCCAAGTTAATGATGATAAAATTAGAGCAAGTGAGTGGAGTGCTGCTGCCGCCGCAAAGGGAGAAGTCTCATGTTCTGAATTCCCCTCTTTTACACAACCACGACATATTACGAGAAAAGTACAATCACTGATGAATAAGAATAGATTTTTTGAAGAGAGAGAGAAAAAAAATTGTTCCAACAATTTTATACGGAGGTGTTGGTAGTTCTTGTCTAAGTTGCTGGTTTAGCTCTGTGCTTTTCGTCATATCGTCATCATTATCATCACCATATACTCATGTTCATGTCATATGGCCTGCCAGAAAGAAGGGAGAGAAGAAGCGGAAACCATATTCATATTCATTCCACTTGGAATCCGGTGCAGTGCACAAAATTATTATTGCATAGATATATCTACTACACTTTGAGCTTCACAATTTTGCATTATACTAGAAATTCCAGCACACTTTGCTTAACCGTGCTAAAAGTTACACTATTAAAATTCAACACAAAAGTTTGGTGGTTGAAATTTGAACTTCTTGATAGAAGAGAATTAACTCCAAGTAGTGGGGCTGGGGACAATCATATTTGTAGTTGGGGTAATTGCGTCTGGCATGCATGTCTCGGGGAATTAACATTCGGGGTGGACCTGAGTTTCAATGGAAGGAGAAGGAAGAAGGTGCCTTAAAAATCCCTTACGTTAATCCCATCTGTCGTGGGTCCTTACCACTACGGCTAGGCTCCAAGACAGACACTCACATACACACATACACGCACCCACACACAACAACGAATTTTAGTAATATCTCGCTCTCCACATGATATGAAAGTCTGGCTTCGCATCCTCTTCATATAAGTAAGTACTATGTTGGGCTCCATGCAATTTCCAATTTATGGATGAATTGATGTGGGTAATTTCATTATGTATATTGAAAAGGAGTAGCAGTTGAACAGTTTTGAAATATTTAGCACTCCAACGGAAAGAAGTTGGTTTTCAAAGTAGAGGCGGCTGCAACTTAATATGACTGGGCTGGGGGAAGTCGCTGCATACAGATAAGCATAAGAACTCCTCTTTGGTTGCAAGGTAAAGCGTCTGGTTGGGAATAAAAAAAAGGATTATATACTGCTGTAACCTTACTTGGCTCCTCTCTGCGGTAGAGTGATATAGACACGCATTTATTTTATAACCGATATTGGCAGACACTTTTCCTAAAAATCAAACACTTTTCGTTAACGCGTTGAGGAGACGTTGTAAACTGTCTTAAATTATTGTACACTTGTTGAGGAAAAAAACTCATGCGATAATAATGCCTTCCAAACTGGGAAGATCTTCAAATGAGCAACTTCCAAAATATTCGAGTGCATTTAGTACTCATGTGTAAAATCACAGAGGATAAGTTGATCTGATAAGTTATGATAACTTTGTATCGTAGACAGATCACAAATTAGTTGATTTTTTCAGATTTTTGTTGGCCGAAAAATGAAATTCTCACGATCAATGCCCTTTTGTTTTAATTACGGAAATGATCAATTTCAAACACCGATATTGATAAGTTTCAATATTTGACTGTGCATTAAATGTTCTACAGCAATTACATAATTGTTACTGATATGAAAATTCTCACACAAAACAAATTCAGATAAAGCTATATAAGGTTGAATCAATACAACTGGATAAATATAGTTGTCCCATATCGACAAATTGACAGTCTTTATCTGTTTTGAATTGACCATGGCGTGGCTTAAAAAACCACACATTTCTACACAAAAGTCCCATCAACTGTCAAATAGGTTTTGAAGAGGCGTTTTCAAAACAAACAATCTAAAAATAATTAAAAATGCAGATCCAATATTGGATGGAGTCTGTGCGGTGAGCTGTGACTGGGCTGAAAATGAGATTCAAGTTTAAAATTTTTACTATGAGTAGCAAAGCAACTGCAACGTATTAATGTATTTCATATGTAAAAAAGCTACTTAAGTCAATCACCCATAAACCACCATGTGATTAGCATTTCACATGAAACCATTCAAGCTAATTCAGATAAGGATATTAACCACACAAAAACATTTGCAAAAAAAATCTGACAAATATAAAAAAAAAGTATTTTTACACATATGAATGACGTATCATCAACCAGATTGCAAACAAATTTCACGTTCCCCATTTGAGCAAACTGCTCCGTTTAAAAGTACTGCACTTTTTGCGAACATCAACTTACTAGCATCATAAATCCCAATATAAACCCAGTGTCAGGACTCATACTTATGTCATGCGCATTTGACTCGGGGGATATAAGTGGGAACAAAAACAAATAAAGTAAGCATGACTCCTCTCATAAAAATTTGCAATGCCATTGTTTTACAGAATGACATAGTCGAAAGTGGAGTAATAGCGAAATCATAACATGAAGATGGTAGAAAATCAGATGCTAATTTTATTCAGTATAATAATTCAACTATGATGATGATGACGGGAGCACAGTTAGGAGAATTATGCATTCAAAATTATGGCAAGTTTTTGCATAGTAATCCAAATTCATTCATTTCATATTCTCCAATTGTTTAATCTGTTTTTTATTCTTGCTTGGGTGGACGGATTAAAATGACAAGTCCTGAGCAACCAACTCCTCAAATGAGTTTTTATTGCCTTGGCTTGGCTTGGCAGAAACGATGCTTGCCTTGGAATGGAGTATGTACCAATTGTACTTTGAGCGTCGTGTGAAATGGTTCAAATGGTACAAAAAACAACATAATTGATAAAGTCATGTAAACCATGGACATATCCGTTTGTTTGCTCAGAGCCATTGTGCAAAAATAATCAATATGAATATAATCATCATAAACAAATGCAAAGTCGAACATGCTCGTATATAAATATATTCATTCATGACTTGTCAATTCACACGAAAAAAAAAGTTCTTGTGTGAGCATTTTTATTTCTTTTATTTGTCACGTGTGATATAAAAAGCGGAGCGTGCAATATGCCTTTTTGAAAGGGTCTCAGCAAATGGGTTAATTTCTGTGCAGGTTGGCTTTACTGTACGAGATAATGTAACAATGTAGCTTAATACAGATAGTCTAACAACGACGGTTCGTAAATACATATCTTAAAAAATAATTAAATTAATGTAATGCATAGTTAGTGTTCTAGTAGGTACATATAGATATAATTAACATTCAAAATAACAAAGATCTCGGTTAGTTGAGGACTGATTGTAGGTAAGTTGTATAAAGGTGAGGTGGGTGCAATAAATACTTTCTCAGATCTGTTCAGTGGGAAAACGTTCCATTTTTCTTAGAAGCTATATTTACATGCGAAGATTAACGGCAATCATTTCCACTTTCTCACAAGTTTAAAAAAAAACTTTTCACTAAACTCATTCATGAAACATTCTATACTTTATAGTCGTCTTCATTTCAAATACGCGAATCACGCGATCAGTCTTGCTCTGAGGGTTACTTTACTATCTTCCAGTGACATGTATCATTTGATAAAACTATTCCAAGTTTTGTGAGCATTTATGGGATCAATTATTCTAGTACCAAACTTAATTATTTACACGATGTATCATCATAATATCATTTTTAAGCTAACAGAGATTGCCTAAACAGAGGGTGGAGTAAATGAAAATGAAAAATATAATATAAGATGGTAAATATATTCTACGGATGATGATGACATGATTTGATGTAAACACAAAAACAACACAATTAAAGCTGCATTTTTTTCAAAACTAATTACATTTGACAAGGTCACTCTCTTGTTGAGTAAATATTTTCATTTTTTTGTTTAGATGGGGACGGTTGGCGATTCGATTGGAGTGGAGGTTTGGAGGGTTTATTTAGGGTGTGTGGGCTTGGGCTATCTCCTCTGTTTCAGGATTGTTGTGAATGGGTTCTTGCCTCTTCCTAGGAATCTGTTGACAGGTCGCTTGCGAGACGCTGGTGTGGGGACTTTTCCCAAGAATTTTACTCCCAAACAGTCCAGCCATTCTGTCATTGTGATTTTCTTGTCTTGATTAACGTCACAGTGACGTGGGAGCTTCTTCCCACACTTTTTCAGCCTTTTGTCCTGCGATGTCTCATTCCGAAATGTTTTCCATTCTCTTCTGTCCAGAACCTAGAGATATGACAAAAAGATATTGTCTTGATAAAACCCAGCCATTCTAAATAAAAACGCAGTTTATATGACAAAGCTGTACAGATTCATACCCCATTCGCATTCACGTCGAGCTCCCCGAAATACCATCTACTTGCTTGCTCCTCTGGAGAAATATTTCTAGGTAATTCCACTTGGCCCCTGAACAAAGATGACAAGGAATGTATTAGTTGAGCATATCCTTTCAAGAATGAAAAAAAAATGGAAATAACAGAATTTTGCACTAACCTCCCAATGCCATCTCTAGTATCATCAGCAAATTTAGACTTGAGTGTGGAGAATAGGTCCATTAGAAATTTGTGCTTTTTTGCTCCAGAACAGCCTTTCATCGGCTTGGAATATCCGTTATTACAATCTGGCGTCGTGTTGAAGACAACCGTGTTTGGGATCTGAATTCCGGACTCTTCCTCCACACACCAGCAGTAGGCCTTCCCTGTCAACAGAACTATTAGCGTCAAAAATGTCATCATAAGTCTTCAAATATTTGAGTTAACTGTCTAAGCATTTTCTAATTTATAAGACTTTCTCACCTTGAGCACATTGCACCTTCCTATAATTCCCGGAATCCGTGCACTCTGGAATAATTATGGACTCATTTTGTTTCTGACTTGCCAAAGCGGACTGTCTGTCAGTCCAACAATTAGACTGTTCCGTCGTCTCACCCACGGTGCCCGAGGATAGGAATGGAGGGGTCAACTCAATGCTTCCAGAACCAGAGGCTGATGTTGATGAGCTACTCACTGGAAATTGCCAAAAAAGACGATTCATTACACACTTTGAAGACCTTTGATCAGATACGCTCACCTTATCCCATTTAAACGAATAAGTTGTGCAATTACAAAAGAACTAACGAATATTTAGAATTGCCATTTCCACGAGAAACATAGGAATAGTGAGTAATTGAGGGGAGAAAAGGTGCATAGGAAATTTTACCTGGTTTGAGAAGTAGTGACGGGTGCATTCCTCTAGAGGTGGAGGAGTCAACCAGGGAATTGAACGTGTCAAAAGGGACTGTAATAACAAAGACATTGTTGTGCATGTGCGGATAGAACCAACCAAAGTGCATTGCATATCAATTCACCCCAAAAGCATTCACTTAATCATTCCATACTAAAACACTTAAAGGATTTTTAGCAACTAATTTAAGTAAAACCCAATCCATGCAGAAGCCTGATCAAAGCAGAGTGATAAGATATCAAAAATAAAATCTAGCTAGGTTCATTCCATCCTAAACGACATATGCGTGCAATAAAAAGCTGCGCAGAAAGGCATATAGGTGAAAATGTTTGAGAAAGTAACTCACGATTAGCGTCAGAAGAGACCCGAAGACAGTCTAGCCACTCGCTCTTTGTAATCTGCGAATTTTCTTTCGAGCAGGACGCGATGAAATTTTTGGCACAGGATCTCGGCTGAATTTGCTGTTTCACTAGGTTTTTCAAAATGCTCGTCTCATTCCGTTGGAGTATCATGTCTTTGTTCCGATCCAAGTGATCAAACTTCCATGCTAGCACGGTTGTGTCTGAGGGTGACTCCATGTCTGCTTGATTGAATAATGATATTAAGGTTATCGTATGTCAGGACGAACTTACTTGCAAAGTTATTAATTATTCTTCTGTCATCGAAAGCATTTCATGCGGTTTTTTTAGTACCTGAATTTGTTGCAGTCAACGAGCGGTACCTGGTGTACTCGGATCGGAATGTTTTTAGCAAGGCCACGTTAAACCTCGTCCAGTCTGCTTGATTGCAAGCTATAATTTAATTCAAAATTCAACAATTGAATCAAAACTGCTTTCTTGTCATGATTATGAAGCTTGTATTGTTAAAGAGAGTAAAAAAAGATGAAAGTTTATGACAGTGAATTGATATTTTGTCAGTAGTTATTAGTAAATGAGAGTTAGTAGATCCCATGAGTTTAGTAGAAAAATTAAGAGAAAAGAACAAGAAAAAGAAATTATTACGGAGGCCGTGAGAAAACTCAACATCGTCAGAATGCTCATCGTCAAGATCAGCACTATCATCGCTAGACTCCGTCTCATCATTACCATCATCATCATCAATACAAGAAGAATGTTTACATTTTCGATTCTTTCTGAATTGGGACGATCTCCTCCTCGTCGTGGACTTCATTCGCCTGTTGTACTTGGCACAACTTGGCCGAGCCATTATATTCGGCTCCGTGGAGAGTACAGAGCTACCCGGGATGGGTCTCCCGCTTCTGGTGACGCACCAACAGGACTTTGTTGAAGGATGGCATTGGACATGGGCATATTGGCCATCCTTCCGACAGTTTGGGATAAATTCTGAGGAACGGGACGACGAGGCCTGAGCCTGACCAAGGCGCTCTTCTCGCTCTGCCAAACAAGGCGTGCGAGAAGATGTATCACGGGCAGTTCTCGAAATAATAAATGTTCTACTGCTGAGATCTTGCTGAAGAGAAGAATTTTCAATGCTGCTAGTCCCTCCACTCCTTCTTATTCTTCTTCTCCGACCAACATTCTTATAATAACTAGAAAGGTTGTTGCTGCTGCTACTAGCGTTGCTTTTACTGGAACTGGACATTGGGTTGAGGGCTTGAGACTCAGCATCATGATCAACATCACCTGCTCCAGTCTTTAGTAGAGCCAAGTCTTCAGCCTCGCTCAGCTCATACTCGTCTTCTTGAGTTGCTCGTGGTGGCAGGAATGCCATCTTCCTCTCTTGCTTCTCGTAGGTAGGAGGAAAACGAAGACGGAGAGACGCCTCCTCCTGCGACAAGCAGTCTGGACACTCTCCTCCAAATGAACTTCTCCTGCTCGCCTACATTCCCAAACAAGAAAAAAAACAAGATTGAAAATTATGATAATCATCATCGTCATCATCATCTCATCCTTCTCCCTATGCGTCCATTGTGGTATTATAATTGATATTCAGCAACATGTGTCGACGCCGTGTTCATTCCTTTTATATAGAGCTTCAACGGATATGCTTAATTTAAGACGCTTTGTTCAAGTATAATGCTTATAGATAAGACAGCATCTTCCAGTTGAGCCGGCTCCCTTTTTCAATAAATGCTTAAAGATCAAGAAGGGATATTCCTTTTCATCTCTCTCTCTCCATCCCAAAGTTTATTCCAAAAGAGAAGATTTTTTTTTCTCTTCTTTTAAATTTCAGTTTTCCAATCCCCCAATTTGAAACCTGTAACTGGTCTATATAGGTATCAGAAAGGCTGACTAAAAATGGGTAGTGTAGTGGGTTTGCATACATTTCCCCCTGTATTATAGGGAGTCAGGCAGTGTAGAGGTATTATTATCATTATTAAGGTGAGTATATTAACAGCTTGTTAATGCACAATGCCATGTCGATCTGCTCATTGTTATTGTTATCATCCTGATGAGAATGGGAGATATCAGGGAGGCAGGCTTGTAATCAATGTTGTAAGTCCTTTTAAGGGTCTATGTCTTCTATTCCTCCTGTTATACCCATATAATTCTACCTTTTCGTAAAGCATTTCTGTTGTACGTCAATGTAATGTGGACTATTCAGAGTTGTGATGTGATTGCTCGCAAATGTGTTATTGTCAGGACATGTCTATTGTAAGTATCTACTTATGCATGTATTTTAGGAGCAACTTTATATGGCACTTCCGAGGACATGTACTCCTCCACCAAGAAAAGACCGTTTTCTTTGATAATGAGAAGAGAGAAGGAGAAAAAATAGGGAATTCGACAACTTTGAACCTGACTCTTTGAGAAGGTAACGTGAATGGTGGGGGTTATTGTGTTGAACTTGCCGTTTTTGTGATGACATCGAGCACAATAAGGCTGAGTAATTGAACTCGAAATGGAACAATTGTCATGTTTTCACATGCCTAAATAACCTGGTAGAGTTTACAGGATTGTTGAATGTCAAACCATGAGCGAAGAAGGAAAAGTTTGCTAGATACGTTAGTATCTGTTTCTGGTTTTCTTCAACGATTCCTCTTCTCTCAAGTGCTCATTGTTAGTTTGAGAAAAACATGCTTTTAATTAAATGCGCCTTGTAAAGTGGACACCAGAAAGATAAAAAGGGAGAAGTAAAAGCATTCTCGAATATAAAGAAAGGTAGTATATTTTATTTGAGGAATTTGTGAATGATTGGCAGGTTTGAAAAATACAAAGAGTTGGAATGGGATGGAGAGATGGGAAGATGAAGAAAGGTATATCTTTTTCCACGTCTCCGCTCTGTCTCTCTCGTCGTCTATTCCAAGTGTTCATTCATCCCATTTCACTAATCTCATGTAAAGCAAGGATGCTTACAACTTGTTGGAAAAGGCATAAGCCATAAATTGAACTGACATGTTTTCATAGAAAAGAGATTTTTTTTTCAAGAGCACCAGCAAAAGTACAACAACTCAGGTGAACAAAACGATATATATTTTTTTCTTTGTGGAGGCTTATATGACGTACCACGCCCCACATCACCCATCGCATCATTCACAAAGCTATAGAGATTCCATTATTTTCCCACATTTTTCAATGACTTCCCTAGCCCCAAATAGTAATTGACTGTGTGGTGTCCAGAAAAGGCTTGACAAGTTGATTAAAATAGAAAAAATTGAGAGAGGATCGAGTTGAACTTGTGAACTGTAATGGGTAACAATGCGCTTGTTCTCTGAATATGACTCTGATATGATGAATATGGGTGATGTCAGCTCAGGTGTTCAGAGATATGAGATATGCAAAAACGAAAAATGAAATACAAATCATATTTAGCCTTTTTCATATTTCGCTTCGACCCTCTCTCTATCTTGTCCTTTCTCGCTAGTTGTGTATGTGGGCACTTGGTCGGCGAGTTTTGAAATATGAGGATAATAATGAGAGCATTTGTAGATGATATACATATATATATGTGGAGGGAATGTAGGTTGATGATATGTCTGTCTGAGTTTTTTGGTGCAATATAATGATGACTAAACAGTACCAAAAAGAAAATTGTAGTTTGCTTAATTTATCTCCCTGTTTTTTTCGCAACACCTGGTCTGTTGACGAACATAACGTGATGCTTTTAGTGCCTATTTAGAAAACGTATTATTATTAGACTCAAAAGTTAGACAGCGGTCGCTAGACACAGAGGCATATTCTCCCTTGCAGAAATACACATATATTTTTCTAAGGTTTCTAACTGAAATATTTAAATGATGGTGCTGATATGATATGAAGTGAGACGACGTTGCCGATGGCATCTCCGGTAATTGTGTGTGCATGGAAAAAGCCTCCCGTACAACTTATAATTTTCCCATTTTTATTTACCACTTTTTTTTTTGGCAGAGTGCAAGATCGGGCTCGGGATCGTGGAGGAGGGCTCGAAAAGGAAACTGAAAGTGGATAATATGCGAATGCGCTATCCATATCCGATGCAATACCGAGAGAAGTGTGGCTCTATCTTCAAGAAAAGTCATATAGGCATGCAATGATAATGGTGATGATGATAGGTATTAAAATTGCAGATTCACCGGAGCATATCACCAACAGCATCTGGGTAAGTCCTGAAATCCTTAATCCACCGTCCCATAATAAAACTCATCAAAGGCCATTCATAATGCAAAAGGGAATATGCGAGAGAGACGGAGAGAGAGAAAAAATTTTCAGCATTTTTTTCCACCTTTATGACAGGACTGGAGGAATGAACAAAGATTCAATATTTTTATATTGTTATTGCTCCTCTCGGAGCTATTAAGGAATTTACCTGAAGGGATATTAAAGATCTGTTGGCAACTTGGATTTCGACACTGGATGGGAAGAAAAGGGCAAAACCTAATGTGAGATGCTAGGTTTGAGATGGAGTAATAAAGGGAAAGTGAGAGGTACGGTTATGAGTTATTAGAGTTATGACCTGACTATCAACAAGACCATTGTGCTCCAACTAATAATCTTATTATCGTCACATTGCAATTCATATTCCATTGAGGGATGATAAATATGATGGGAAATGTAAAAATCATAAAGCCAAAAAGTTTTGTGCCTTTTCTCTCGTTGGGTTTATTGGATTTTGAGAAGATTCATAATTTTTCTATATGCACTTTAGCTAAACCTTATCATCGTCATCATCAACTCTAACACCAGCAACCTCACCACCGCCTCCATTTCTATACAATAAATATCCTTTCGTCTTTTAGACGAAGAGAATCCTCCACTTTTTTTTGTATTTCTGACAGTAATAAAGTTAATGAAATGCTTTTTCCCCTGTACTATCCCTCCTCCTTGTTATAGTTTACGTGAATGGAATCTTTTTTCTCGAGAGTTGTGAAGGAGAGAAAGAAACAGACTTCTGCTGAGGTGGTTTAGGTTTCTTAGCTCCGTGAGCCGTTTCGATATTTCAGACTCTCAGGAGCAACAGTGAGACTTCTCTGGTGCTTGGGGCAAAACAGGTGTTTTTCTATTAGAAAATATATCCAACCATTCAACCACGCTCTTTTGGCTCTTTGTAGCTTCTGGGGATGAGATATGATGTGATTTTAATACAGGATCCAGCTTCAAATGGGGAAATAGGCATGGTCTCGAGCTCTCTGGCATTCTCTTTATTTTACATTTGGCTTTTTTTTTCGGGGGAATTCTATTTTCCCCTTTTGGTTTAATGACAACCAAATAAAATAAATGAGCGTTAATGTTAAAATTATCTGCTCACCGTATCTTCCTCCCTTTTCGTATGAAAGTGAAAGAAAAAAAATCCCCGTTCCTTTCGGGATTGATCTTGAGATTAGCTCTAAATGCGATTATTGCCTTTCACCTTGTTGTTGGGGAAAAATCCGGCAATTAAAGCAGGCAATTAGTATTTTAATGAAATCAGGTGAACCAAGACTAGGCCTGTTTCCAATGCACACACCATGAAACTTATATCCCATCAACAGCCAACAACCTAACCATGGCATATGCCGGCCGGAATGCAGAAAGTGGAAAATAACTAGAGGCTGCGGGCCTGGTGCAATGCAGTTCTTGGCTTTTACAGCTTCCTCCTAAGGGACATTGTCCCTGGACCAACTTAGGTGCAATAAACCTAGAAAAATCTGTGTCCTTAATCAAAAGCAGTCTTTTGTGGCTACCCCATGCAAACTCGGTAAGCCCATTCACGATTCTCAATCCTACGTAGTAACATTTCATATCAACTTATTCGAATAAGATAAGATAAACCAAATCTTTTACAGACAAGGCTGAGCTTAACATGAGCATGATTTCGTGATTTTTGTTGTCCTGCTCAAGCTCAAAAAAACATCATCAGATTCCAAGATTGCAATTAGAATGCATGTCCAGTGACCGCAAGCTATTCTTTACGACTTGCTCCAGCTCAGCTCACCTTAAATGAGTGACGGTTTTGATTTGTGGTTTTCAAAGAATAGTGTGCCATCCCATGTTCGCTTTTTTTCTGGGAAAAGATATGAACAATTTTTTTCCTAAAGATATTGAGAATAATAAAGTGATTATACCTATTTTTAATGGATGCATAATTACAGTATGCTATCCTTGCATTGTTCTATAGTTTGGTGTCAAATAAATTGCGAGAAAGAAGAGTTAAGATTGGTTGGCAAAAACAGATTTTATGAAGGAGAAAAAATGTAAAAATTTTCCACATTTTTTTCTTCATATTGTTGCGGTTGCAACTACGTAGTTTGGCGCTGATGCAACCAATTGCATTCGACAGAAAATGGACATGATGAATGGGGGAAATCATTATGCGGACCTTTTACAAAAAAATTGAAATGCATCTTGATGACTCCAGACCGTAGACAAAACAAAGGAAGTGGATGATGAGTGGCACCATGTGCAAAAATACTTATATGCTTTTTATGGAAGGCTCACCTTTTGGCTGCTGGGTAGCTGATTATCTTCCAGCAGCTGGGTATCTTGTGGCTGATGATGAATCCATGATTTTGTCTCTGTGTAAGGGAATGGATGGACGCGAGACACCATAATTATGGCTAATACTGTGGGGATAAGGAGGAAATAGTTGACTGACTGGAGATTCATCATCTGTCCACCGCTTTTCAGTATAAAAAATGTGCGAAACTAGTAGTAGCGCTCCTTTGTATACCGTGAGCCGAGGAATGATATAATGAGGGTGGTGGTGGGTGTCGGCGAGGAATGAGGATCCTTCTCAATTCTCAATGCTTTCTCCTTTGTCTTACTCATTCATATCACTAGGCTATCATTTTCCACGAAAATCACACATTCCTTCAAAATTCTTTCCAATGAAATTGTCTATCGTCACTTGTGGCTTCCTCGATATACAAGTTTTGCACATGATCCGCTGCTGCCCCTCTGCCAGCATGGTCATATTATTGAGTCAAGTTGCAACATGGAGCATGTCATAAGGAGAAGAAACCTATCTTTGTCTCTTCTGCGTTTCGTGACCTTTAACATAGGCCACACCACATTAGGATTTTTATCATCTTCATCACTATCACACATATCGCATTCGATTTGATTTCATTCCTCCGTGTTCTCCCTCGTTTAGTACAGAGAGAAATGTCCAATAAAATTACACTTTAAGATTTGATATATGAAAAAAGTACAAAAAAATCAGACAAAACTGGAAGTTTTTCCATATAAAATAGTTTTCACTTTATTGCTCGTCCTACGTACTCACTTCATTTCACTTTGTGAATATATTGCATATTGCATATAACATCCTTCCATCAAACGCCAAATATGTTAAACAAGCTTGGCAACACTCATAATGAACTCATGTTCATGAGCCTCATGAATAAACATAATAATAGCCACAATGTCACATAAACAAAAAATATGAAAGAGTCCTTGTCAATAAATCAAATGAACTGTTAGCCAACCAGGCTCCATTTTGATGTTGTTGTGGATGATACGCTGCTCCCGAGCTTCCTATTTCTACATCTTGTCTTCGTCCTGAGTCTGTGCTACAGACGAACTGATTTTTTTTCTTCCTATTTGTACACAAGGTAAAAACGACAAGACAAGGATATAATACGGATGAATGAAATTGGAAGTTGGAGGAATCCGCTGACAACGCTCTTCCTTGCGATGAACAAGGTATAAAGATAAGTTTTTTTATATGACCACCATCAACTTTACTAGTTCACCCGCTCCTATCATAAACTTAATTATGATTACGTGATAACTATTTTATTTTCACTGGCATGCATTTTTCTACTTGATCTAATAGCCTGTCCCCTTGTGTCACTCCACAGCCCCTCTCATACTTTTTAATATGATGAAGCTGAAAAGTGTGAGCACTGAAGACTGAGCAAAGAGTCGAGTGGACAGGGCAGTGAAAATTCCTCAGCCATTCATGTCCTGAGCCGACACAGATAGAAAAGGATGTTGGTTTACTGACTGACTAAAGTGAACTGAAAACTGCTCAAGTTACCCATACGAGTTTGATGCTGTTATATTTTCTCTGAGAGAAGGGATAAGTTTGGGATGATGAGTGGAGTGCATTCTCTGTGGATGCCAAAAAAGGTTTCTAGTACCTACTGAGACTGATTGTAGAGTCCAGTTGATTTCATGCAACGCGTTTTTTTTCTGTAAAGGATATACATAATCCTTAGTACCGTGGACAAGTAAAAATGTAATAAGGAGAAGGAGTGAAGGCAGTAACGTTACTAACTGCAGTATTGGGATGGCGATGCGATGTGATCATATATAATGATGTGATGATGACGATTGGATACAGGCGACTCACTATCCTTTGAGTAAGACTCTTGCCACTTTTATTGACGCTCTGAAAAAAAAAAGAACTAACCTACGAAGACGGAATTCTGTAGGAGTATAGATACTTATAATGCAGGTTTGCATGTGCGTTATAATGCAGGCAAAGTTGAGGTTCTTATTGCCTTTCCTTTTTTTCATGCATCCATGCATCGCTTCCTTTTCATCCGTGTCTGTTTCTCGCCCATTGTAAGCCGATTACAGGGAGCGGGTACCTGGAAAGCATAGAATATGATAATTGAAAAAAATAAGTTGCAGGCTAGCCTACCCCATCGGCCCTTTTTTCTATCCTTCCCTTGTCCTGTTGATAAAAGTATTGTTGCGACCATAGACTACCTCCTTGCGTTCATGCATTGTCTTCATTTAAGTCCTGGCTAGGCACTAGGCAACTTTTGAGTGGTGTGAGGGAGAACTGAGAACTATTCAGGGACTCTCACGACATGGTCTATTGTAGGTAGTAAAGTAACTTTTTTTCGATAAATCAAGTGGAGCCATGGCAGAACGAGGATATTATAAGAATGCAGGGACGGACTTAAGGAACCTGTCTGTATGTAAAATCCAATAACTAAATTCAATGGAATGTCTAGGATATTGTTAATGGGTAAAACACGTGGCGCTAGTATAGTCTCCTCAAAGGTATGGACTTGATGAATTTTGGGATTATGTTTCGTATTATGATGTTATGATAATGAAGACAATAAGGAAAATTAGGGATGATCAAAAGGGTGCATTGCAATTCAATTTTAGCTTTTTTGGTGACATATGAATGACTCGACCGTATAAGGTGTCGTCACTTCCTCCTTATCTTTATTTAACTTTGATAATATTAATATGCGTTTGTTTATACAGACAGACACTACCGGAAATCGAAAAAAAACAGTCTGGACGAACAAACGTTCCTACATACAACCCCACCACAGGTATGCAGTTTGAACTGATTGAGAACCCTACACTGACTGTAACAATGTTGGCTGTAGTGGAGCCACACAATAGGAAGGTGAGATGATGTATCGAATCGACACCGTCGATGCGGCATGCCACCCAATTCCACTTGTTTCTGAAATGAATATAGGATACAAAACATGGCGTTCTGTCGTTGGCACCATGGCATACTCATCCTTCAGATTCCAACGATAATTCCATGAATTTTTGGAAAGAATTTGAGGAGAAGGGATAGCAAAAGAATGTGCAATAGATAATGGGGCTTCGGACTCCTGATTTTTTATTAGATTAGATTAGTGGGGAGCATTTTTTTGTGTCATGTTGGAACTTGGATTTGGAAACTGGGATGGAAATGGGAAAAGCATGTAAAATTAACGATTTATTAGTTCACCCCTCTCTGCTGAGATAATCTGTATTTTTAGCACCCATATTGAGAAAATACCTTGCAATACATAAAATGTACATATTTCATTGATAATACTGATGAGGCTTATATAAATCGTATCACCATTTGTTCAAAAGTCGTCATTAATCATCGGGATAAACGACAATTTTAATGGGCAATTTGATCCAAGTCAACATACGAATATAAATATTTTTACGAATCTTATGTTGGTCATCCAGTACTCAGCACGGGTGAATTTCATACATAATTTGCTAATCCAGTGCATTGATAGAAAATAAATTTTTTTCTCTTCTTGTGAGATGGGATGATGTACATAATAGGCATGTGTGGTATTTGGGAATGTTACTGGAATTACTGACAGGGATAAACAAAGCAGTTACTCATGCAAGCATGGCATAACAATCTTGCTGAATATTTGTAAAACTATGCGATGCATGAGTAGTTTTGGAGTGTATTTATATAGCAATGAGCGTGATATGATCTGATCACTCATGATCCACTATCGGAATGGGTTCCAATGTTCCAAATGGCAAACTCAAAATAACTTCGCACATTTAAGTTGATTAGGGATATCGCATTTTCCTTTTCATTAAGTAAAAATACAGCCAATTTCTCACTTCTTAATTTCTTATTGCATGTTGGCCAGTTACTGGCTAGTAATTGATAATGTGTTTAAGTACATATATATCGCGAACTTTGATATCAGGATGACGGATGGCGGACGACCCTTTCGCTGGCTACTCATCCAGAAATGCTACTCACTTTGATGTGAGATAGTGATATGATAGGATTACAAAAGTTGGATGCATAATATTCGTCTGACTTTTTCAACTTTTCAAGTTTGCTGGAGCTAACCTTTCAGAGTGCATACGTAGGTGTAGGTTTTTCTTGACTCAAAGTTTTTGAGGGTGATTTTTTTGGAAGGAGTTAGTTACACGCAATAAGTTGGGACGCATAGAATTTCATAATCGGTAGGCTCCTTGCATCCTTGTTGGAACCGTGCTTGCATTTTAAATCATATATAATGAATGCAATTTTATTCAGATCTTGAAACCAGCACACGGAAAAGGGAAGATGGATAGATGTATTTTACGTATTTATGCAATTTTTCCAAATATATGCAAATTAAAATGTGTGCAATTACTTAAGGACTTAAAAAAATCATGAATTTATACATGGGACATTCATTTGGTTGTGAATATTGTGATTTTATTATTACTATTTATGGCAATTAATGTTTTAACTCTTTCACTACATCATGTTCTATGGGCACTTTAGTCTGTTAGTAAGTAAATCTAATAAGGAATCTTATTTTACTATAATCTACCTAATCATAATAAATGCATATTGCTATTGTACATTCTTGGTAATAAAATAGATTTTATAATTATACAATCTTAAAGCATCTGTGGGAATATTTCATGATCAAGGAACAAATGGTGCTGAATATAATAACTCAGACTATAGTCATTTTATTTATTACCGGTTGCCACTTGCCTTTTCTTTTTCATATTTTTGTCGATTATAGTTAGTGAAAAATGATTTGCCATATTCATAAGTAGAAATCATGATGGCACATGCAGGAGCAACTTTCACTATTCTAGGAACTAATCCGGTAAACAATCCATGGAATCCAGTTTGATTATAGATCTTCATGATAATGTCACGCGTATTGGTCAATTTTCTGTCTTTAATTTTAAAGTCTACTTCTCCCATTTCTATCTGCTTGTGGGTCTTCACTACGTCAAATGGAAGGGTGGCTGTGCCAGCAATCTGGTGTAAGTTAAAAAAACGAATAAAAATCTTAGATCACAAAAATAAAACGCTTTTGATACAAATTACTTAAAGTAAAAATATTTCTTACCGATCCTGCCACGGCTCCAGCTGCGAAACTAAATGCGAGAGGAATATTTTCGTGCTGCATCCCAAATATTTTCTTCTGAGCCTCGTATGAACCCCAGTAAATCGCTGAAATGGATCAAGCAGAATAATTAGCTACATGCTACTGACAATAATATAATTAATTATTTTAGACAAGTTGAGCATTTATATGAGCTATTCACCTGAGAAAGGAACGTCTCTTGTGATGCTAGGTATATACCCCAACCAAAAACCTCTGAACCCCCTTGCTTCATACAAATCTTTACACGCTGTCTTCAGTTCTAACAATTTTTAAACGAAATATAAATTAAAATTAAGCCGCCTCGAAACATCAATGCACCTTCTTTAAAATTGTTACAAGAAGACTATGTAGCTACCTCTATATGTTAGCCTTTTCGATTGCATTTTGGTCCTGATTAGTTCCAATGGATTGACAAAAGTTACAGCCCATAACCTAGCAGTTCCTCCTGCAATCAACGGGAGGTAAACTGGGTACTCTGTTTTACCTGTGGAAGCCCTGTATTGGTCTATAAGTTTCACTCGGAGGCCTTCATATGAAACAAAGTAAACAATGGTTGCAGGAACAGCCATGACTAGCGTTGGTGGAAGTCCACTCCAAAGAGACAATGCACCTTCATGTCTCACAATCTTTTTAAATGCATCCTACCATCAGAAACAGAAAATATAATTAAATAATTATCAATTTATTTGCGGAGCATGAAAATGTAAAACCAATGCTTCTATACGTTAAATACTAATACTGACTTACTATGGTGGAGGTAAAATGACCTGGTCTTTTGACCCAGGCGTTAACTTGTCCATTTATACAGTGACAAATGTGGTCCATCAATCCATTACAATACAGGAAGCACCGATTCGATAGTAAGGCTTTCTGTTGAGCTTGAAGACGTATTTTAACCACGTCCAATGGGGTAACTAAATTACAATTAAAATTAAATGACAATCGGCAGGAACCCCATAATAAAAGTAAACACAACATGATCATCTCTCTTTGTAGAATTTGTAATTTCTGTTGTTATACCTAGAAGAGATGTCAGAATCGCTCCTGTGCAGGACGATAACACTTGCTGGGTGGGCGTAATACGAAAGCGCTTCTCCTCTTCCTCTGTCAACTCCACCATAGTGCTAGCCTCCACACAAAGTAACCGGACGGACCTGTAAAGTAAAAACGTAATATTACATTAAATTAAATTATGACACAAGAACAACTAAAAACACGAACATCTAATCTCTGCCAATTTAGATTGGAATTTGTACTGTATTTACTAGGATGACATTCAAACCTCAAAAGCACCCAAAAGAAAGTGCACTTTTGTTATAATATTCAACAGCTGACTACAACTCATTTACCGGCACTTTTCACTTTTACCGAAATGGTAATCATATTCATAATCATACCTGAATATATGTAAAATTAAAAAGGACCGGACCAGCTGGATGGGCCCCAGATTCAAGACGTTAATTATGCCGCAATTCAGCTCAGCTGGACATCAAAATAACAATAATAAAATTATTGCCAATTCATTATAAAAAGGAACCAAAGGGGTTTGAACATTTGTCAAGTTCTCAGTCACAGTAACAAAATCTTTAAAATGCTGAATATCATTAAGACCAATTATCATTTAATTAAAAGCATAAATCAAACTAAAGTCAGAATTATCACTGCTTTATAAACATCACAATACATAATAGCAGATTAGCTACATGTGAGATGAGAGGGTGTACGTGGGATGATGTAACAACAAATGTTAAAAAACAACGTGTATCCTTGAAATTGAAGCTGAAACCGCTGTTTTAGGTTGCCCAACTCACCATTTTATGCACGTATCAGAAGCGCAGTAGAGTGAATCATGGATTTATCAACATCAACATGCGCTCGCTCACTTCACACTTTTATCCTTTGTCTTTATTTCGAGCCTCCATACTTTACACGACAAAATGCACATTCGCAAAAATCATTTCATGTAGATATTATTAAGTTGATATTTGATAATTTGATGAATGGTTAGTGATGATAACGATAGCTCATTTCATGTTCCAATTGATTTTATGTCATCTTTTTTGAAACCCCAGTTCACCGTTGGATTATTATTATTATTAGATTACCTCATTCCCTTATCATAGATCATAGTATTTATCCGAGTATCGTAGCTCGATGTAAAAAAAGATAAGCGGCAGTGCACATAAAGTTGTACAAGTATGGATTATTTAGTTTCAGTCCACTTGAGCAAAAAAGGAAACTATACACAGAATTAGAAAGGAAAAAGCATGAATAAAGAATGACAATGTAATTTTTTAATGACAATGTTGAGTCTTTTTATAATTTAAACTTTACCACGTTATTTTTGCACAACTCAACTCATGATAATTTTTACATGACATAATTGTCAGTTTGTAATTGCAGAAGGTAGCATTATTTTTGGTATAACATGGCTAAGTGAATTCATATTCATTTCAACCACGCGACTTGACGCGACAAATAATTTGTTGATCGTTATCAATTATAATGATGATACCACGTCACGTAATTCATCAATAAGTAACATACATATATACAAATATGTCATAATGACGGAAAATGGAGCATATAATTATTGGATTAACTCTGCTGCTTACCATTCTAGCCCAATTCTTCCTGCATCGTATTTTCTCCAGAATCTCATTTGTCTGTAAAGTTGGGGGGTGGCGGGCGATTCTCGATGCCAGACACAAGGTCTTCACTAGTCAAAGAATATCGTAATTCTTGTTTCCTTTTTGTGCGACTGCAATCATCTAGGCCTCTTATAGGAAGTTTCTTATCTCGCACGTTTAATTTGTTCAAGTCCCGCATTCGCTTGGAAAGGTCTGCAGCACTTGCAAAAGCAGGATCTCTTATGGTCTTATTGAGCGTTGATTTGAAGCGTTTGAAGTCAGGTGAAGCTTTGTTTAGTTTCGTGTCTTGAGCAGCAAAGACCTCTACTTGTTTCCAGAAATCATACACAAAGTTGTTTTCTAGCTCATAACACTCGTTGATGATTGACCAATATGGTGACTCTGAGATTCCAGTTCCAGTCACGTCGTCCGGGATTGGAAACATCATACAAGTATCTTTTCCTGCCTTAGACTTGTTCCATTGATCTGCTTCAAGCAAGTTCGAGATTTTCTGAACTACGCTTTCGTGCTTAGAAACCGGAAATGCATTATAAATAAAGGGATTATATATGGATCCGCATATCGTCTCCACAGCTATCAGCACTCGAACTCGGTCACACACGAGCCGAAATACAAGTCCGAGTTTGGATTTGATATAGGTGACTCCAACATTTTTACCAACGTATCCAACTTCAATCGAGATCAACTTTGTAGGCTTCCTGTTGGCCAGTTTGATGTCCATTAGCTCCAGCTTTCGTTTTAGATCATCGTATAGAGATTTGAACACTTCGGTGCCCTGTATTTCCTCGTAGAATTCGCAACCATACTTAATAAAATTCCTCTTATTTAACATCCTAATGATGATGTCCATTTCCTCAGCCATTTCTACATGATGGTTTTCAAACTTTTCATGGTAACTCCAATACTCCCGTGATACGCAGTCCGTAATGCACATCTGGGCTACTAATTTTCCATTGAAAATGGATGAGGTGGTCTGATTTTCCTCCCCAAATAACCGCTTCCAGGCCTGACACAAGTTCAATGTCACGTGTTTAGAGATGAATTTGAAATACGATTCAGCGTCCGAGTTTACGAGTCTCATTGAAAATATACGCTGCTGGTAGTCAATATCGTCGAAATTTCTACGGGGTGGCAATCGTAGGTTGTATCTCTGTGCCACTCGCCAAAGGGGCACCTGGTCAATAGGTTCCAAAGAAAATGGCTGTCCATCTCGGGTGACAACGCGTGTTATATCCGGGATCAGCTTCGTGAGCTTGTCAAAAAAGTGGTTGCTATCCATGTTTAGCATAAACATCTACAAATTGAAAAGAAATTTAATTTTAAGCAAGCTTATATAGGTTTTACAAGAAAAAGTTTGTAATAGTTACATATCGATGTAAACGTTATGAATGTAACTATAGCAGGTAATTATATGATTAAATAACTCACTTTTATCGGAAAGAAGCTAATATCAAACTAAAACTGAAAAACTCAACATTAATCCAACGAATATAAAAATGTCGGAATGAATATTCATTTGTATGCAATCCCTAACATCGCTTTCTCAAACTAAATAAGGAATCCATCACCATTTCCTGCTTGAATTTTGCATCTTTAGTTTAAAGTCCTAGGGAAAATTCGTTTTCCTACATATCTGTCACTCAGGTCTGCAGTAGATCCACGAGTATTCAGTCAATGTCCACTATGAGGTGTGTAAAGCTAAGTAGATTGTTGCCCATTACGTTGGAACTACGTCGACATGTAAGTTCGATGGGTAGACAAACACAGAAGTAAACAGCATAGTCATACTGCCTATGCATAAAAACTACGTTTTTTGGATTCTCCACCCTTCGTATCTCAAACCTTGAAACGAAAAGAAGCTTATCATTATTTCATAAGTTAACATAGCATAAGGAAAATAGAGAATTGTATGATATTATGAATTGATTAATATATGGGGTTTTCCTTATCAATTTTTAGTTTTGGCTATGCAATACGAAGCCTGACTTGCATATTTAGTTCAGTAGTTTTATGAGGGTCGGAGAAACCAAATTATTTTTGCAAATGAAATCGCAAGATGATATTGAAAATCATGGTCCGGCAGTGATTTATGATAACGTAAAATACGAGCAATTCTTCAATCAAAAATAATACACAGAGACCTAGACAAAACAAAAATAACCGTATCATTGTGTAGTGCCGTGTCCTTCGACCGTAAATAAATATCAAATTATGCTTTTCATTGTTTTCGTTATCATATGTCAGTATCATGGTTGACAATTTAAGAAAAAGTTGAAAAGAAGACACATACTCGTTCACAAATCCCAATCCTTTCATCCACAACGCCATTATTACTTACCGAAACCTAACATTGTAATTACGCAACACAAACTTCTTTTCTAATCATACGCCATTAAATGGCAAAGTAATAGGAATACTTATCGCTAGTTCTTATAATGTCATGTTTCTCGATATTTACCTGGTTTGTAGAATGGAGAAGGGATATGGACGAATTGGTCTCGTCTCGGTTCACATATTTAGTTAACTACTCCTCCCTTGTCCGACACATTCAGTTAACTTTTTGTCCGCCTTTGTGCTACTGCTACAATAAGTACAAACCAAAAACAAACGACACATTTCTTAAATTACATGAAAACGATCATATATCATAAGTATTCATACAGTGAATACAGTAAACACGAATAACAACAATTTATGTCATCTTGTTGAAATTCTAGTCGCAGTGGTCATCTAATCTTATCTTTTCTCATTTTACCCCACTGCTGCGATATCCTTTCTGTAAAACTTACGTAATCTGATAGTTTTTTCTGTGCTCTTTGCCGTGCTCGTGTTTGCTACGCCATTTATGCTAACTAATGATGCAGTGTGAAGCTGTACAAAAACACTAGAGGAAGAGCGGAGAAAGTAGCTACTACTGACGCTGAAGCTGACGCGTTCGGTGAAACAGTTCATAGTTTTTATTCTATTGACTTTGTCCATTTCATTCCATACTTCCTAGAATACTTGTGCACTGGACTTGAACTGTGCAAGCATAATTAAATAAATTTAAATAAATATTAATATTCTTTCATTACTCAAACATCAACGCGAATACAGAGTTCAAGAACGAATCATATTTGAGAGGACGAATGCAAAACAGAACCTTTTCTTGTATACAAAGTTAACAAAGAGAAATGCTGCGCTGCAAGCGAGGTAAGGATATACTGCATGAATAGCTATAGCTGGACTCACTCGGATACTCCATTCAATACCGACCGAGCGAGCCCAACTGCTCATCCCTATAGTTTTTTAAGGTAGCAGATTGAAGTGAAGTAGTGCACATAAAAGTGGAATTCACTTGTTTTTTCTATCTTGTTGCTTCGCTCCCCGACACCCGATTTGTTGAATAAGAGGTAAATAAGTGAAAAACAAACAGATGTTGATTTAACTGAGCAACCAGCTCCCAACCAAGAACTTCTTGTGTCTTGGCAAGAAGGACTCGGAGGTGGTCAAAAATGTGGATATAAAAAATACAGGAAATTATATCACGTTATCTAGTTTTTTTTAATTAAAGATTCTAAAACCATTTAACATTAAATGTTGAAAGCAATGTTGAGTTGACTGTGTGGAATTTATTGTAGTACTTCTGTAAAATCGGACATCGGAAGCTTCTTAAAAGTACTTATTTGACTGGCTGTAACTGGAGTTCTTACACTTGTTACTAGTAAAATAGAGAAAGAATTAGAAAGTTAATTTGTCATACTTAAATCTCATCAACAATGTGGGGCGGATTTCGGTGCTCAAGGAACTCCCTTCTAGTGCTGAACGTTTTTTATATCGTAAGTTTGTTTTGAATTTGACATTTCCTGACCTTTCCATGAATCATTTATATTTAATCCTTGATTGATGTGCGTCATGTGTGGGTGTTAAATTTTCTTTGCAGGTTGTCGCGATATATTTAATTGCTCTAGCCACCCATGCTCACACCTCCAATGGACTGCTTGGATTACCCATCGTAAGATACGCTAAATACTAATAATTAGATAATTAACGTGTACTTAAGCTCGGGACTTGTAGTTTTTCTAACATTTTTAATTCAAAATTTAAATTTCGGTGCGGGCGTGAGTGATTTAAATATTAATGAGAATGTTTACTTATTTTGTATTTTAGATTGGAGGGATAATAGCTTGTGGGGTGTTTCTCCTCATCGTCAGCGTCGGGGGGATTTACGCCACACTGAAGCATCACCAAGTTCTGCTATTTTTCTACATGGTTATCTTGTTTGTCTTGTTCATCATTCAGTTCAGCATCGCCTGTGCTTGTCTGGCGGTTAGTGAAACTACCCAGCGTAATCTAGCTGAGCAAGGGTGGAAGTCAGTGGGCAACACGACAAAGGAAGTTGTCCAGAATCAGTTCTCATGTTGTGGCTATAATAATGTTAGTGATATTGTCCCCTCCGACCCCCTCTCACATCCTAGCTGCAAGACTGTTGTATGTTATTCAGAAACATTTTACAATTAATGAAATAATTAAGTGTTATTTTTTAAAGAAATGTTCACAATCAGTCCAACTAACAAATATTTCGCATTTAGGCTACCTGCAACTGTACCGGCCTTGAGAAGGATCCAAATTGTGCTTGTCCACTCTGCTCCATAACGATACAGGAGGTGATTGGGGAAGCATTTCAGCTAACTGGAGGCGTATCACTCTTCTTTAGTTTTACAGAGGTAAGTTAATATGACATTCAATTTCAATATCTGAGTATTTGAAAGTAGCCGTGTTGTGTTTGTTGTCTATACTTGTTCTGTCAACCACTGGTAACGTTTCGAAAGTTTAAATGTAAATTAACTGATGTCTAGTTAATCGGACTCTGGGTGACTGTTCGATATCGCAACCAGAAGGATCCATCCGGTGGCAATAATCCTTCTGCATTCCTGTAGAAAAGTTGCCTATCTTCCCCTCTCGAGTAGCTAGTTACTGTTGTGGTCTTCGGAATTATATGACGCTTTAGATTATAACTGTATTTTTGCCTGATGTAATATTTGACTTGACAAAATTAACTAGTCAGTTTCTCGACCTGTCTGCTAATCAATAGTTCCCTGTCCTGTATTTCATCCAAGTCCAAGCGTAAACTGCTCAATACATATTGCTTTAAACTACTAGTCGACTTTTTGGCAAAAAATAAGACACGGGAATTGTAATGGGCGCTAAATAAATGGATATTAAAGTTTTAAAAACTATATCATTAGACAGATAAGTATTTTGTTTGTTAAAAATATGCAACAGAAATGATAGGATGCTGGCAAAGTTTTTGTCATTTTGTTTGTCTCACGTATTTACGTACGCACGCCTGCTTTTTTTTTTTACTAATCTTTGTTAAGCCATGTTTGTATTTTTAAATTCACTTTTTAGTTATGCTGTAGTGCTAATTTACCTATTACACGACAAAATGTGATTTAATCTGAAATAAAAATAAGACTGTTGAATGTAAGAATTGTTGTACTGTTGAGGAATAGTGTTGTCTTGTATCTAGTATCTACTTACATTGGATATCCTAAAAATCAGTTTTGCCGAGAAAGACATGTTTTAAATGCAAACCTGTATATGGCATTATCATGTCTTGTTATATGTTTACTTCAATTTTAGCTATTTTTTGATTTTCAGATTTTTGGAGCAATGTTGGCTTGTCATTACCGAAATTTATACAGTCCCCTCCGTTCAGCTCCATCTTAAAGCTCTTAAAGGGAGGTGGATATAGTTTACCTGTTTGAAAATCCTATAGTACTAATATGTGTACTTACCTTTTTCTATTTTGTTCAATTAAGCAGCTGCACTACCTAAATACCTAATGTTTGCTATTTTGATTTCTATTTACTATTTATATTGTTTTTACCGTGGCTTCTTTAAACACGTGCATAATGTTTAGGTTAGATTTAGCCATTAGCTAACGAACTGTTACTGTTATTATAAATATGTATCTCTATCTCATTCCGGATTTATGATAAGCTTGTAATCGTAAATATGTGATACACTTTAAATTAAGTTATAAGAGTGACAATCCAAACTAATTGGAGATATGAATGAGAATTCCTGCCCAAAATCTAAGAACCTTCATAATTTTATTACGTAAATACGTCTGTTTTACCTGCAGCTTATGGTCAAAATTGTTACCACTTATCTTATCACACCGAATTCGAATTTTAACGATCTATCTAAAGTTATCTCTGTATGTAAGTACACAAAGGAAAATACCAAGATATGCATGCATAATTATGTGATGATCAAAATAAAATACCAATTATAATGTTAAAAAATGCACTTGCAAATGAAGTTATAAAATCATTGAATTTTGATTGTCTTTATACATGATCATATAATTTCTTATGTAATTTTCATATCGATTAATATGAGTACATAATTAATTACTTTAAATATATCACAGCCATTAAATTCTCAATTTCAGCCTATAATCAGTATTAGTACGATTGAATATTGGATATTAGAGTCTGAATTAGTATTTGCAATATTGTAAAATAATACAATTATTGGTACATTTTGCTAAAGTATAATCATGAACGTGGCTAAAAGGGTGTGTCTATCATATTTTACATAAATTCAAACTGGAGACACGCAAGTAAGGCCTCATCGGGGCTTGCATAGTTGACCATATAACTAGTCTAACAAAAACTGCTTGAGGAAGAATTAAGAATGACTATATGCTAAAAAAATACTACGAATTGGCAATGCACTCAGAAGCTTCATCCGGTTCTTCCTCCACCCAAGGTTCGAACTGTTCGAGTCTTTCACTTTCCGGAAGCATGTCAGCAAGCAACGCTATAATAGCTACACACTCGTTCATCCTATCGTGACATTTGCTCATGCTTCTCTTCAGATCATCTAGTTTAGTTAACCTATCCACAGACTTGGCAGTGACCTTGGTGCGCTCACTGTAACTTTTGAGCAGGGATGTGATCATCAGATCTGCCTTTTTAACGGAACTGGACAACTCCCCTTGTTTTATGGAAACGGTCTCAGTGTGCTTCCTCAGTCTGTCTTCATAAATTCTGATGATGTTCAGGGCAGGAAGGTGATTTACTTTTGATTGGATTTCGGCGAGGGCCTTTCGATTGTGCGTTCCGAAGATGCCGGAGCGTCGTTCTACGTCGTGCATTAAAGGGTAGAAAAAGTGGAGCTCCTCTAGTTTCTTTAGAAGTGGATCTTGGCTTACCATATCGGAAGTATCCTGGCCCTTGTTTACAACCACCATTGTACTGCGACGTTGCAGAGGCTCCTTTGTGCGGTCCACTATAAACAACAATGAAGACATCAGTTACAAACATAAACATAACATTGGCTAAATATGGTAAAATACATGCTCGTTAAATGTTACTGCTTCCTACATGTATTGTCTTCAAAAATGTCATCCTCATCCCCTCTGGTTCTTGCTGGAACAGAATAAGACCGGGAAGATATTGGAGGATGTCTCGAACTGGAAAAATCTGTTTCACTTCTAGACCCCTCTACGGACGCACTTGCTCTAAAATGCTTACTGCTATCTGCCCCCATCACTAATGACTAAAGTTGAATCATGTCTAATTTGCATTTAGTAATCATCATTTCAACAGGTCAATCAACTGCTCCTGAAGTGTCAGTACTGTCACAACACATTAAAAACGTTCCTCCCAAACTATATTTCAACAATTATTAATCTTTTGAGCTCCAAATCACCGACAACTGGTGGCGGTGACTGATATAAGTAATCAACTTCCACAATCTGCTGACTATAAAAACGAACCTGTGCAGGAAAAATGAAACAGGTTAACAGTTAATGATCTTTAAAACTAATTAGGTATGTTTTATTCCTGTAAATATTCACTCTCTGACGGTTGGATTAAACCAAAGGGGGGGCAGTAATTTTTGGACTTAGAAATTTTTTTCTTGAAATTTTTTTGACAATTAACCCCCCGATTTCTTGATGCCAATCGACTCAGAATTGAATTCTGAACAACTTTTGCCCAGTAACATTTTGTCCCAAATTGCATAG
>JAQGAH010000547.1:0-33205 GCA_034696885.1 Lepidocyrtus paradoxus | reverse complement strand
CGTTTTAAATAGCATTTTATAAGAATTAGAAATAAGCTACTCTTTAAAACATATCCTTCGAGTGAAGGCTTTTTACGATTACTGCAGCAAAGACGCGTGCTCTAAATAATATTCACTATTTCTTGAAGTCACCATCAGGTCGCAGGTGTCCCAACAGGATTCTCAAGATGAATAGTTAGAATCTCCTTGCGAAGCACCGGGTTCTGAAGCGACGTCATTTCAACTAGTACAAGATTGACTGACTGGAATGGTAGTTTCTGGGCAAGCACCTGCTGGCGCTCTCTCAGATCGTGGAAGTGTGTTTTTATGTTAAAAGGCAATAAATAGATGTTTTATTAAAAGTGTCGCTTTTACATAAAGCGAAGCGGGGACGCGATCCCGATGTTAGATAGATATGGATAAGTGGCCGGAGGAGGGGGAACACTAGCGTCAAACCACTACAAACTATGAGACGCTGGCAAAACAATTGGAGCATGACCCGGTTCTCACTCCTTCACCTCCTGCTGAAATGGAAGATTCACTTGTTGGGCTCCAAGGTTCCCCTCAGGGTCGATTGGACGAGACAGACCTTACAGCGCAAGTGTTTTCTGGCGGATTGGAGACTGAAGAAACTGCTGAATCTCCTCAGAGAGATCCATCTGTTAAAGCTGAAGAAAGGTCACCGGCATCAAAACTGCGGAACCATCAATTAGACCTCAGGTTGCGGCAACCATTCAACTTCGCTAGCTCAGAAGCTGGAATCCGACGTGTGGCGACCATTCAACCTCGCTAGCTCAGAAGCTGGAACCCGACGTGGCACAGAACGAAGACAGGTGGCCAGCCCGTCCAAGAACGACCGTGGCGACCATTCAACCTCGCTAGCTCAGAAGCTGGAACCCTACGTGGCACAGAACAAAGACAGGTGGCTAGTCAGTCCAAGGACCATTCAACCGAGCACATATTTACATTCCATAACGTTATTGAACAACTTTTACCTGTTATTGAAATTAAAGGAAGGGTAAATTGTACATATTTGTCTTAGTAATTAGCTAAAATATGAAATAAAATTGTGATGGCAGTAGCTGCGAGGGTTTTATTTTGCTATTTATGTTCTGGCTATGTAAAGCTTTTTGGATGCAATTGTGTGTAAGAACTTGTATTTCTAAATTTTTATTTGTAAATCCATTGAAAACTTAGTTTAAAAGTTAATTTGAAGCTTTATTTGCAATTTTTGTCAGATAAAATATGAAACAGGATGTTAGAACATTTGAAGGAGCATGTTTTGCATAATTCATTGTGTTTCTCTGATTTGTCGCGGTATCTTGAATTGTTTAATATGCGTCAGTAAGAATGTTGAAGTTCTTTCTGAGTCCTCTATAATCCTCAGTTCCTGGAAGGGGAATTTGATAGTGAACATTTTCAAGGTCTTCTGGGAGGTCGTCGCTGTAACGTGGGTAGACTGGACAGGGCCTTGGCCTTGGGAGCTCAGGATATAAGCAGGGACCTAAATAATAAATTTCAACAATTTCAATTAGGTTAACCTACAACTTTTCCAATCATAAGCTTTCAGGAAATGTGGAAAGTACTGAAATGAAATATACATTCGGCGTCAATTACGACTTCCTTTCCAAGCCATGATGTACGACTCATGTGGTCTTCTAGATCATAGATGGTCAGAGGGTGAACTAGAACGGACAAATTTCCGTGATTTTGGGTATGCCATGCGTGGGCAGCAGCGTAGGAGGTCTTGTTACAACACATTTCCCATTGGGAAATTGGGTGAGGTCCATCCCAGCCTATTTGAATCTGTGGAAGTAATCAGAGGTAACGATTCCTATGTTAAAGCCATATAATTTTATCAAGAAATGTCTGTTGGAATATTAAAAAAATACTAACCTCATTCAGGGAGCATTGATCAAGGAAGCCACTGTCGATCATGTTTCTGCTGGCTTTCCTACAAATTCAAATAAATCATAAATTTAGCTAGTTTATACTTTACACTAATTATAGTAAAACTGCCACAAATTCTTTTTATTCACCTGAAAGCAATCGCCTCAGCGGTTTTTGAGGGATTGACTTCAAAAAAGTAGGTGTGGAAATGCCATGCCCCAATATCCTCAACGATGAAACTTTGGGCAGTTGCAGCTGCAACGACTCCCAAAAAGACAGCAATTAAGAGGGATTTGTTCATTTTGAAATATTTTTTGTAGGAAGGAAGTCCTGTGAAAGTCACTACTGTTTGTACACCGCTTTCGGTATGGAGATGATTCCGGTTTGAACGCGCTTTTATACGCAAATCGGACCTTTGTTTATTTTCTCAAGTGTCGAATATCGAATCATACACAATCATTCGAGTTAATTTCAATGAGCTACAATATCTGGTAATTAACAAATAATTGACATATAATAGTCAATTGAAATGCGTTTAATTTGACAGTTTGGTAAAATTGAGCAGTATCCAGATATTTGATAAGCATATGGATAACCCATTCAATCGAAATTCCGTGTTATCAATGTTATCATTTGGTTCGGTTGACAGTCATATTAAATGTCATATCACGACTATTTGAACAATGCAATTTATTAATGCAATGATGTTTGATATCGGACGGAACTCCACAAAACGTACATCCGATATCCGAATGATGCTTAAAACTTTAATTCGCTATATTTTTTTCTGTAGCAGAAACGTAAGTTGGACTCACATCATGAATTAGTCCCCTGAACTGATTAAGTACTTAATTATATTTGGCATTCAATCACATGATTGGATTTTTATAATAAATCCATGATCAATTAGCCTTTGCTCAAGTTGAATATTAAGTAGCTTTTATTAATGCGAGTGATGCAAAGGTGTCCTTTTACGGCGTAGTATTTCTCTGAACCCAGTTTGTAATCCATCTTTGTTGAACCTTGCGTAATGGCTACTACAGAGTAAAGTCAATTGCTGTCCAAATGGAAATTTTGCAATACATATATACGTAAGCTCACTCTTTTCCCCCTTTAACGCCCACAGAATCTGTGATTTAACTAATATAAAGAAATGAGCTCGGATTTAATGGCTCCCTGGAACCGTGTATCTAGTTTTATTTCAAATTTAAAAAATAAGTACACATTTTTAAATTTTCTATGCGTAGCTTCTGTGCAAAAACATGTCATTTCTGTTAACTTTACAGAGATCACACAGCATCTAAGGAAAAATGTTGATTTTTTTAAATGAAAATGAAAATCATGTTTGAAATCAATCTGTTAACCGCTAAGATTTTTTTATTTTACTTCCGTACCCTTAAGAATTTCCCCAAAACTATGTATAAAATCTGAGTCAAATGTTTCCAATTGGGATGTTTCGGACATTTTCTAAAACGTGATGTGTTGTAAAGCTGTTTATCTGCCTAAAATGATACATCAAATGAATAATTATTTTTCTTCGGTGGCCACCAAAAGGTTCATACAGATTCCGAGTCCGTTTCCGTTTGTTGAAAAGTCCATTCGTTCCAAATACCTTTGGGAGAGCCCAAAAGCTCGTTGGCAATGCAATTGTAGTAAGAAATATTCTACTAGTAATACAGATACTAGACATGTGACTATATTCCATTTCAGGATGTGACTGGGGCGATGTGCTACGAAAATTTTTAATAATTATTTTTGGACGTTAGAAGTTTGTTGGGAATCGGAAAGATTTCAATTGCATCATGTAGAATGATTGGAGAGTTAAAACGAAATGATTGATTCAGATTTTGATAACGTGATCATTCCATAACCATATATGTTAGGTATTAGACATTTAAGAACCGAATAGCAAATTAAGTCGCAATTAAACCCTTACTGATTTATGCTGGTGTCATAAGATAATTAAAATTTATTTACAGTCTCGGATTAACAAAAGGATATCATACACGTTATATGTATATAAATTCATTTATAATACAGTGCAATTACAATAATTGCCTGGATATTAGACTAATTTTGTCATATTATTATTGTTTCTTAAGAAGTTTATCTTGTAGTTAGTTAGTCACGTTAGTTCTGTCTTTGCTAGATGAATTCACAGTAAGCATCTAGTACTTGCCAGACATAATGTCGAAATTCTTGTTGATTCCTCTGTAATCCTCAGTTCCTGGAAGAGGAGTTTCATAGTGAACATTTTCAAGGTCTTCTGGGAGGTCGTCGCTGTAACGTGGGTACACTGGACAAGGCCTTGGCCTTGGGAGCTCAGGATATAAGCAGGGACCTAAATAATAAATTTCAACAATTTCAATTAGATTAGCATACAGTTCTTCTATTCATAAGATTTCAACAAAATGTAATGAAAAGAAACATACATTCGGCATCAATTACGACTTCCTTTCCAAGCCATGATGTACGTCCCAAATGATCTTCAAGATCATAGATGGTCAGAGGGTGAACGAGAACGGACAAATTTCCGTGATTTTGGGTATGCCATGCGTGGGCAGCAGCGTAGGAGGTCTTATTGCAACACATTTCCCATTGGGAAACTGGGTGAGGTCCATCCCATCCAATGTAGATCTGTACAGAAAACGTTATTATTTAGCATATCAATAATAATTTGCAGCATCTTTAATGAAAAATCATAGTGATCTATATTTACCTGATTCAGAGAGCATTGATCAAGGAAGCCACTGTCGATCATGTTTCTGCTGGCTTTCCTGTAAATTCAAAAGCAAAAATCATAAATTAAGCTAGTTCATACTTTACACTAATTATATTGAAAGTATCACATATTTTTTTATTTACCTGAAAGCAATTGCCTCAGCGGTTTTTGAGGGATTGACTTCAAAGAAGTAGGTGTGGAAATGCCATGCCCCAATATCCTCAACGATGAAACTTTGGGCAGTTGCAGCTGCAACGACTCCCAAAAAGACAGCAATTAAGAGGGATTTGTTCATTTTGAAATATATTTTCTCGGAAGGATGTTCTATTCAGGTATTTCCCGTGGATTACCGGATTTAGTATGAAAACTGTATGGCAAAGTCAGAGCTTTTATATGAAAAAGTTTGTCATTGTTCCTATTTTTCAAGTGTTAATTCCATGCAATAAAGTTCAGTGTGGAGTGCGATTATTAGCTAATAAAACTAATCATTACAAGCTCATTAAAACGTTTGATTTGACAGCTACACTTAACTTTCACAATGTTCATGTAAGATTGACATATTTGCATATTGCCCAGCTAGTGCGTTATCAGTATCAGCGTTCATTCTCATTTACCATTCTTCTCGCAATGTATGACGCGCGTAGCGTGCATTCGTACGATCACTTGAACTCCATCAGGCGATCGGATATCGGGTTAATCGGATGGATTGTACAAAAAAGCAGATCCGATATCCGTAAGTGCTTTTCTCTTGATGCAATTATAATTAAATTGCGATAAGGTTCAATTTTTACCAGGGAATTACAAGCTTCAAGTTGTTCAACTTCTTAAATATGTTCATTTAACAGTAGTTTTTAGGCATTTTATTTGTAAATATAAATTGTAAAAATAAAATTGTTTACTTGTTTAGAAGAGGTCATTTTTTAGAGTTTTGGTTTTGGTATATGACTTTGACTTGATTACGATGATGAAAAATGCGCATTTTATTATCCATCCACCTAAGTCTGTGGAGGATACAGTACAGAGGTCAGATTGAATGACGCTGGTAACCAGTTAAAGTTGAGTAAGTTTTGCACTTGAAACCAGAGGCACTTAAATATCTATTTTAATTGAATATTTTGGTGTGAGGCAATCGCATCCGATTGTGAGTATCCGCAGAGCGGTATAGAAATAAAAATGCCAGGAACATGGTCCATCTTAGTTATCTCTATCAGGAAAGGGTATAAGTGTTTCGCCAAGTCATTGTGGTTTCCCCCGTATTAGTTAATTTTAGACAGCAGAGAACGGTCAAATGAATCACTAAAAATCCGGATTGGTCATGCTAACAGTCAATTGTTTACAATTATGATTAAAATACCTCGTGAATTTAATGAACCTCTCGCTACAACTTCAAGTGGATTTATTTACGCATAAGCACAGCTTTCTACTTCTTATTTGGGTATTAAGCATTAAGATTTTAAGTTCAAGTTTCGATATAGTTTGATTTACGATTGCATTCAATTCCAATTTTGCTTCCGAAATAATCCAAAATATTTGGTTGAGACCTGTCTTTCAAGTTACTACAACGCAATCATTCAGTGGCTTCACCTTCTCCCCTGGATCCATCTTCCTAGCGTGGACATGCAAATGGACTGGCTTTTCTCCGACAAACTTCACCGCAACGTACATAAGCGGGCATCGATAAACACGCGGAGTCTTTCCATGTCGAATGAACACAAAGGAACTAAACGGAATTTCGCCCCAATACGTATGATCGCTATTGGAGTTCTCGGTCCCAGGATGAGGATTATACTATGTGATGATAATGATAAAGGTATGTCAGTCAGAATGATAGAAAAAGTAATTAAATATTACCATTGTCATTGTTGTGTTTGTTACGGTAATTCGTCGTCCCTCAAACGCATTCAAGAACTCGTTTGCAGTTGCAACCAAAACTGAGTTGATTGGCTTGTCGGTTAATGGCGTCCTCCCTGGGTTCCTGTTTACTTTTACATGCATTTCTTCTCGACTTTTTAACCATGTAGCCCACTGATTACGGCTCCATGAAGTATACTGAAAACCATCTATTTTTAAAGCAGGTTGATGAATTCTTGATGACGGGGTTTCAGTAATTAATCTGTAATGAAGTGCTGTCTTGTCTTACCAACACTGGGGTCTAATACGTGAGCTATGAAAAAGGGCGATTCTGACACCGATTTCTTGAGGGCGGCTTCCTTTTGTTTCCAGATTATGTGGTATGGAATATACGAGATCAGTGCAAGTAATACTGACATGTAGAGTAGGTGAACCCGCAATGCTTGGAAAAGACCCATTTTATTGCAGGACCAGCGTTAGTTGGAGGGAGACTGGATGTAAGTTGAGACTGAAATTGATCCTAGTGTTGGGTAAATGGTTGAAGGATCGATCAAATGAATGTATGATACGAAACAATCTTTAAGGTTGAAAAAACAATGTCATTAAACTTTGAACTTTAATTTAACAAAGTAAATGTAACATGATTTTGTTAGTTTTAAATATTACAAATGTAGTCAAAGCATCATAAATAGAATTTCACTGACTACAACTAAACATTAACAACGTATTCAACAGTGCCAGCTTGCACTGCTTTAAACCGGTATCAACATTTAAAGATAACTCGAGACTACGATGAAGATTCCCTGATCCAGAAAATTATAAAATAGTACCTATCCTACAAAACATGGAGAGCTTGTTTACTACAACTATATTTCTTACAAGTTATCATCAGGTGTCAACGAATACTATATTCCTATGATTAGCCAACTTTAAGCTGTGTTGATTTTGGTATAGTACTTAATTAAGTATGAGTTATACTACTAAGGCAGAAAATGTCTTTGTTAAATTATCAAAATGAGATACAAAAATATTTAAATGAAGACATATCCATCATCTGAATGTATACTGTTACATATAATGCTGTGCCTCTGAACCTGGATTGGACATCCCTCCCACTGTGCTTCCAGGACCTGTCGGATGCATTTGAAGTGCAAGGTGCCCCTCCCCCTCAATACGTCGGTCCTTGGCTTCCTTACTTTCCACAAAGAGAGCGATCGCAGCCAAGCCATGAACGAACATTGTTCCAACAGCAAAGGCATATGACCAAGAGAGATAATTGTAGTTTGGATACTGGAGCCAGTCCCGTCGGTCAAAGTTTGCTCCAAAGATTGACACTGATATTAGTGTCATAAAGGCTGTTTAAACAAAAACATTACATTATTAATGAGCCATAATCATTAAAAGCATGACGTTCCCTTAAGTACTATTGAGTTTTATTTGAAAAAAGACAACCTGCTGCAGCATTTCCTAAGCATGCCAAAAACGTTAAAATCCACTCGTTAGGCAACACCAGTTGAAGGGGCCATCGGATGACCAAGGCTGCCAGAATTATTTGCGTTCCCAACGAAGCCATGAAAGCCAGTGTGAAGAAGGTCTGCACGGCAAGCAGCCAACCTGAAATTATAAACGTTTTCAAATTAAAGTTTTTGGATTTTTCGGTTTCTAACATGACGTCAAATTCATCTGTAATTATTGCAGAATGTTTAAAATTAAAATCATTTCAGCGTAAGCTAACCTGGAAGAATCCATTCTCTTATAATATGAAAGTCTGAGCTGTAAACGTAGTGACATCCGGTGAATAACTTGTCAAACTGATAATTAGGATGTCTATAGTCATCAAAGCAATACTCCCATAATCCCATATTCTTGAAGGCGGTTTCCGTCCTTGTGTCCTCAAACGATGCCAGCCAGTAAGGGCTTGCGAATGCTATAAGTAGAATTACCCCTCCGATGAAAGTTAGCAAGCCTCCATAAACAAGGGCACCTGGGAAAAGAAATTGTGAATAAAATTACATTTCTACCAAATTCATATTACATTTCGAATGCTGTTGTTCCAGTTATAAAAAATCAATTTTTACTTACTTGACGGTTTAGGGATTTGAATCTCATATTTTTCACTTCGCGTGTGATGGCTCCGATATGACGACATTTTGAACACAAAATCAATTAGAGACGGATTTGGAGTATTTTAATACTTTTAGCTTCCACTTTACAATTAGCGGAGCGCTTTAGGCAAATACAGCAATACAACAACTTTGCTTATAATTTAAAACAAACGTTTATATCACATTTTAATTGTTTTGGATCATTGGATCACAATCACAACACTCACAAGTATTTAAACAAAACACATAAACAGCAAATAGCGATTGGCAATTTCTAGACCCACCAGAACAGAACCATAATAGGGTTTTCACGACAAACACTCACACCATGTATCATCCCTCTGCGATGCACAACAACGAGCAGGCTGCATTGGAGAGTTCCAAAACTCCAAGTCAAACCGTCATTATGCGCAGCACAAAAGAACATGCACAGGACCGCAACAATGTCAACTCCTGAGTCATGGCATGTATGTATTCACTATGTAAGAGTTCAATCTGTAATTTTATTAGAGCCAGGTAACAATCAATCCCTCTCTGTATGCCTTCATGTATTGGTATCCGCAGGTAAAAAAGGGGCTCGGATGGTAAATGAATATACGTGTATACTGATTCCTCCCTGGACACAGCCCAAAAACATAACGAACCGCTAACGTATGTAATGCTAATCCTAATCCTTCAAAACAACTTCGTCTCTATTCACTCCTAAAAAGTAGTCTTAGGTATGTTAGGTAATATGCTGTTTTTTACCAAGTTACAGGTGCTACTCATCGTCGCGTCAGTGTCAGAATAGCATACGCTTCTACGCTAGTCATTGCATATTGTAGATAGAGAAAGACTCTAGAAAGGGTTTATAATGCTGACTAACAACTAAGGTTTTCAAGGTATAGAATGTTAGTAAAGTGTCAATGTGCAAAGTGCTCCTGAACAAACTTGATAAGACTTACGGCAGGTGTCGATGTCGAAACCAGATTTTCCTGCATGCCAGGCTAAAAGCTCTGGAGACGCTAAAGTCACTTGATATGAATATGATGATGAGTAAGATCATGAAACGCATTTAAGAATGAATGTCCTTTATTCGCTGGTTAAGCAACTTCTTCTTTAATAATTTTTCAAGTTCCAGTCGAAGCACAGAAGACTCATAAAATATCTCTGATTGGAGAAACATTAAATGAAATTGATTATAATTAATTATATCTTTATAGGCCCATTGACTATATTGATATTCAAGTAAAAAAAATTCGACAAATTAACATTGGAATTTTACCACTCTTAACTACACCCTTGACCATTGTGAAATCTTAAATGGGATGGGTAGGTAAACAATATTCATGCAAATTTTTATTATTATGAATTCTTATGCCTGAATTATGATATGAATTACGAAGATGATCAGTTTGAACAAATTTAAATCGGCAGATTCATTACCTCACCAATTCATCCTTATTGTCATCTTCGTCATAAATGAAGTGCACTCCCTCTATTTATGATTGAAGCTGTTGAGCATAATGTAGGTAAAATGGTTTTGATTTATTTTATTACTATTACGCATTTTGGTTAAATTGTTAGCTTAATTTAAAGCAAATTGTTGATTTTGGACATGCTTTGGCATTAAAATGCCTTTCCCAGTCATTTCCTTCTTCCTCGGTAATTTACATTTTCATGAAGTTTTTGATATCAGAATTCCTGCTTCGTTGGAAATTAGATTGAAATGATCTTTCAAAAACTGTTTTATTACTTCTCACTTTCAGATGCAGTCGCGTCCCAGCAGGTAAAGCAATTTTAAATGTTGAAAGCATTAACATGACGAAGAAAACTTGTGACCATTCACCAAAAGAACAACAGCTAATAAGTCAGCCTTGAGCTATAATGAAGCTAATGTTAATGTTTTACCCAGTCATCTAGAGTGAATCCAAAATTTTCTCTCAAAACTGTTCTCCCTTCCAACCCATACCAAGTATTCTTTGTAGGGCCTAACCTGAATTGCATTATTGAATGGGACGTTCCATCAGAAGATAATAATCTGGTGAATCTCGGGGGAAATCTAGAATGGGTAATAACAGTAATGATATGATTGTGATATGATAATAACTAACTTTCTTTCCCTTGATTTACAAGAACTGTAGTGCATAGTCAACTTAACAAGTCTGATCTGAGCGACAGGGTTAAGGCGTATGGGTGCGGGTAAAAGCAGACAAGCGAAAGATTATCATCATCATCGTCAGTTTGATTTGATCAAAAAACGTTTTCTTAGGATCCTTTATAAAAAATTCAATTGTTTCCCTCCAGGCTTGGCCATCATGAGCAAGAAAAAAGAACTATGCTTATATGTAATTCGCACTCACCCAATGGTCGAAAAAGATAATAATTGTGAATTTTTTAATAGCACCTAAATAACGTGTTCTACTTCGAGGAAACATACCTTTTTAGGGGGAAAAACTTTCTAATGAACAAATAGTTTAACAAAGTTGGATTGCAATGTTACATGGTGGAAAATAATAATATGGTTGTTTTAAATGATATCATAAAATTGTCTGTTTTAAACTGGATCGATATAGAAAATCGGAGTTGCATTGTTTTTTCTCTCCTCTACCTGATGGACTGTCATGTTAATCTGGCATCTCTTGTACTCATTAAATCCATTGTGTGAGTGTTGATTTTGGATCATGTCAGTTGATGACCTCTGGTCATTATTGCCCCTTGGGAGTCAATTTTCAGAATTGCCCCATCTGGAGCTTCTATACATTGTTACCAGGAAGGCAGAGCAAAAACTGGTTGGGAAATTGTAACTCCCGTGATATCGTTTAAGGCAGGGTTGGATCAAAAGCATAATCAATGTTTTTTTGGTGGATTAAACTGGGCAGGATTTTCTTTTCTAAGGTGTCAAGTAACATTAGCATACACCAGGAGCTGGTTGTGATTAGTCAGCAATTTAAAAAACCTAGCCTAAGAACCATTATTTTTTTGTCATGCTGAGTATAAAAAAACTGACACATTATAGCCAACTTTCTCGTCGCATGTCGTGGCAGTCAAGGCCAGGGCGCCGCTCCAGCTTAAGATCAAAGATCAGATCAGTCACGAGTTGATTCTGACTTCCAGCCCTCATCATCAGAGCGACAGAGGCAGTCACTTAAGGAAAAATCTGAGATCGGGACAAAAGGCAGATGGCTTTATGGATGAGGAAATCGTTGGATATTTACATTTTAATGTCTTTCAGCATCCAATGATTAAAAGGATGATTGTGAATGGCTTGATGCGAAACGAGTCGTTCAGCTGCACTGCTTTAATTACCAAATTAAAGTTGAATAATTATGAGGAATAAATTGAAAAACAGTAATAACATCAAGTGACAAAATCCATACCAAGTGAGTGACATGATGACTCCAGCAGCTAGGAAATGCTTAGCAAAAATAATAATTACTCATGCATATGGCCTATGACATATCTCCAACTTGGCAGCTGCTGAAAAGTTATCAAATTATGAATTTGCCGATACGATGATAGTGACAGGCGCAAATAAAGACACTTAGTCGTTCGTCGAGAAAATGTTATTCAAGTTTAATAAATCATCTTTGTTTTATTACTCCTCTTTAAGATTGCACTTAACTTTTATCTTAACATGTATGGTATATCACAACATGGTAAATATTTCTAAATTGCTATACATATATGTGGATTATTTGTGTAAGTCAGCTCTGATTGTGATGCTTCGGTCATTTAAGACGATATCGCCGTAATATATCTTTCATTATGGTACTTTGCAATAGAATAATATTTCTTAAATAAACATAATAATCCATGTAAATATTTTGGCACACTCAATTGCCGCAGCGGTACAAACATACTTCAAACTGCTGCTGTTTTCCCTAATACGATCGTCGTTAAAAATGGCTTAACATAAGTCTACTACTAAACTACTACTAAATTAGTATGCTACTTTGAAATTAATTAACTAGCCACAATGGAAAATGATGATTAATATCTGTTTTTAATCTAAATTTAAGTATTTATCTCTGTATTATGTCATAATATAGCACGATTTTTGCGGACTTGGATTATAAATAATTATATTTTTGCGAGTCGGTAATATAAATTGGATATTTTTGTTCTGGTAATCATTTCCTTTCGTTTATCCTTCCAATATAAGTACAGACAGTTTACTTATATAGCTCCATATAATATTGCATTTTCGTTCATATCCTTAAAAGCTATTCTCTTATAAACTCATCAAACTCGACATCTACGACACTGGCAGATAATTCATTGCAGATCCAACCCAGCACTCCATATATGAAACGATTGTCTCACAATCAGTCTATTTGCTAACATCCGTTTAAAAAAAAGCAAAACTATTCAATACATATTTCGTAAATGACTTTTCATAAAAAAAAGATTGTACAGCTCGATATAAACCATTCCAAAAGATTAGAGGTTCAACCCTTTTCTGAGAATCATGACATAATCGGTTTTTGCTAAATCTAAAAAAGGAGATATTTGACTTGGAATGTAGTAAGAAAGAACTGAGAAGATGAAGATGATGTACCATATTATACGATTCGATGGGAAATGTCTGCCGGTGTCAAAAAATGTAAATAGAGACATTACAGAGATTTCTAATATAATTTTAGTCTTGAGATGCATTTTAAATATTGGGGTAATTTTTTTAAGATACATTATCTCCTGTTCTTGGGACAGAAAGAAAAGTTTGGGAATAGGATGCAGTGCAGAGAAAGGAATCTGGTTGGATCTTCTTCTTCACTAAATCCATCAATTTCCAAAGTATTCAGCGAGTTATCCATGTAGCGGACGTAGCTGAATGTGATCTACAGAAATGGAGAAAAAATAATCATTGTTATTATATATTCATGTGTGAACTTGATACTTATTTTGAGATGATGAGTAAAAACGAGATTCATATAAGTGGATGGGATAATGTAAGAGGTAAAACGAAAGGGTTGTTGAGAACTCACCTCTGGATATGGATTTTTCATATCCAGGAATCGCATAGTTTCATAATGAGAATGAAATTGAGGAATGACTGTAAGGTTACGCCCTAGTAGATGCCCTGTAATCAAAAACAAAAAAAAATCATATTAAAATTTAGATTATTCGAAAATTTGATCCAATTGTGTAATACTACAAAGTATGAAATGAGATTTCAGATGGATGATGATTCATGTTATGTCGTTCGTTCAGTTGGACTTTTCAATGTTAATTTTCACTGAGGATTTCTCACGTAGTCTATCAGACTTGTCGGCAAATCTACCCTTCGTTTGCAGAAGCAAAATGATGTCATAAACGCATGATGACGATTCTTAGTCTGTCTTATCTGTATTTCTATCTCTTTATTTTCCAACATGGGTACACGGTACTCAGAACTAAGAGATCCAACTACAAATACATAGATGGATAGAAATTAGAAACGCGTCTGTCGATTATATACTCAATTCACGAAGTGCAACATTAATTTTTCCTTTAAAAAAATATTTTCCAAATTTGAAAATAACGAGTTGTGGTATTATCGAAATTTTTAATTTTCAATTTATAAAATGCATGCCATGAAATTAGAAAAAGGGAAACGCTTATATGAATCTGCTGGAAATTTTGCAGATGTAACAAAGTTGTTAGCTTCTTCAACCTCAAATCACATCGCAAATCTCAAGCCGAAAGACAAGCAACCAGCCAACCCACATTTCAGCTTGGCACCTTCCGATTATAATGATGATGACACTTCTCCGAGTAGATACTAGTTTATTATTTGTTATTGCCAGTGTCAAAAGACTGGTTTTAAGCCCTCTCTTCACTCTCTCCCAAACTGGCCCCACTCCCAAGGGTGCGATGTACTCACTCCAGTCATCTGCTAATTTACTGTCTTTGATTAATTATTCCGCTCCGGTACTAATTTTCATTTATATTCTGTTGCATCTGTTTGCCACTGCTCATGTAGCTGGTGTCAGTAAACCTTCTACTGGCGAGGCGAGGCAGATAAGCCTTCGTTGCATTGCTTTCCCCATGTCTTTTTTTCATAAAAAGGGATAGCATTCTATCCAATATCATAGCTAAAAGCTATTATGACATGACTGTTTGACTTCAACTTGACATTTAGGATTGGTACAGTAATTGGCATCTGTAATTACCATTCAACCTCCAAAAAACTATTTAACAGCTCATGCACCAGCAGGAACCAGTGTACCGATACGCTTTTCGGGATTTTTTTTACAAGGAATAAATAATGAAGTTTAAAATGACTAGCTACAACTCCAAAAGACATGCTTCATTGAAAAGCAGGGGAGAAACGAGTTAACATAATCATATGCCAGAGCAAGTTACATAACTTATCGAGTACGACAATAATAATTTTGAGATTATCATTTTATGCACAGAAGCAGATAAGGAGGTAATAAAAACTTCATTTCATAAGTATATTTATGAATACTTGATACTGCTGTTGCAGCCTATTTTTATATGCATGCTACTAAATTTTACCAAACATGACAACGACAACCTTTCCTCTTTACTATCTTAAGACTGCTGATGAGCTGATGAAGTGAAGGTGCGATAACTCTAGATAATTTGCATATTGTCTTGTCAATCCCTGAGCAGATGCACATCTTTACCAGACTGATTTGTGATGCTTTTCAAGACAAGCGCTGAGGTTGAAGAGCCTTTCTTTGCATACATAATTCTGTAACTACTAAATATAGCATAGCATAGCTTCACTCGGGGAAAATAGGAACAAAGTGCATTCACAAAATACTTTTAAAGTTTTAATCTCCCATCCTCTGAAAGATGATGAATAGTGGACAGTGATTAAAAATTGTGCTCACGACTTCCAAAAATATATACACCCTCCATCCTTTGATTACATTTCATCATCCTCATCAAAAAGTCATCCCTGAACAATTTTTTTTATCTCAAATAATTATCTAATTGGCCAGCGGCATGACTGTTGACTCCCTTCGGATATATGCACCAATATGTTTAACGAGCTAATAATCCATTGTATGCACATACGCATTCAAATAAAAATGGACAATGAGCTGATCCCTTCAACTTATCATCATGATGATCATTTCATTCCGTTATATAATCCAATCCGTTTGGGATTAAAATACTCGGAAATTAGCTGTTAAAGAACATGAGGAGCAACACCAACAGGAATTTGATTTTTATACTCGAGAGGGACTTGCAACATAGCCCATATATTATGTATTGTTACGTAGTAGTTAAATCATTTACAAGAGTGTGTGGATATCATAAAGAGGAGAAATCTAATAATCACCCAACGAGGCTGACGATGAGTGAATGCAAACGATGTAATTAGTAGGGCGTGGTTGGGTGTCTCAGAAACTCTCATCTATTCCTGGACGCAGAGGAGGATGATGAATAAGCTGAATGCATTGGTAATTTATATTTTTTTCTCTGCATTTTACTGCAACTTGCAGTCCAATCTGGGGACCAACCACTGCTGCAACTTTTTAATCTGGCTGAAATTAAGCACAATTCTTCACACCTCATAACAGGCACACGAAAGTGTAAAACTTGATGATGTATTAAAATACATTCTTATGATGATGATGATGCTACTTTTCTTTTTAAGTATTCTTTATAAGATTGGTGCTGCAGTTGTATTTTATATGTGGACATATGAATGCTGGAGATGATGATGAGCTATAGAGCTTCCACATATTCAAATGAACTTTTTTTACAGCCAATTCCAACTGGAAATCAGGATTTTTTTTATTACTTTCTACTTCTGATGGAAGCCCATCAACAGACACTTTAGAAGGGAAATTATCATCCAATTGATGTTCCCCAACAAAAACTGGCTCTTTGAAATGTACTTTTAAATATCGATCATCCATCTTATTTTATCATCCCTTATAAAGACCTTCTTTCTTGAAAGTGGTCTTTTCCCGAAAATTAAAATCAAATAAATCTGTTTTAATAAAGCGTACCTGCAATGTAGCCCATTGTAACGTCATCTGGAAGCTGAATGGTATCGCAGAGCTTGGTAAACTTTCCTCCGCTGGAATAATAGTAAAAAAATTACATCATAATTATAATTACAAACTTTATTCAAGTAGGGAGTATAGAGAAAATATAGTTAAAACAACGCATATGTGTGTGCTGGACAATGAAGACGGAGTCTATTCACCCTATCAAAGCTAAAGTCAGGAAGCCCTGTCAATAATTGCAAACACGGATCGTAAACCAAACCAAGCCTTAAATCTCATCTTGAAACAAAGTAAAAATTTATTGTGTAGTTGGCTGTTGGTAATGATAATGAAGATTCTTTTATATAATGGATACCTGCTTATAAGAGGAGAGACCTATATACCGAGAGAAACCCAACGAGTGACCATTGTCATTGTAATAAATGTAGTTGGGAAATGACGCCACCACCACCACCACCACTAGATGAGTACATTACGCCTTTTCCTCCCTAATTCAAATTCATCCCTTGTGGTTGGTGTCTGATGGGGTGAATCTTGTCGTTTGAGCAAAGTCTCAAATTTCTCCTTTTGAAGGCTTACATGAGTCTTCACTCTCACAATTCATCTTTCCCTATCTTTCTTCCTACCGGCAGTAAAGGAGGTGCAGCCTAGCACAGTGCGTCAAGCGTGTAGGCATTACATTACAGATTTTAAAATTCGACCTTGGCTTTTTTATCGGTACTTTACTTTCGGTAAATGTGACTGTGTAGTTTCTTCAGATTTACATTTTAAATACAAGATACATCATCTTTCTTAAATGTGCGGCTTCCTCAGCTACTGAAACTGTAAAAAAGACAACAGAACAGAACAAGAGGAGGCTCTAGCCAGCTCTCGGCTCTCAGTCGGAGAGAAAAAAAACTATTGTTTCATTGTCTTGTCAAAACTTTCATCTTCGTTTGTAAATTAGTTACTAGGCCCTGACGGCTTCAGCATTAGGGAGCGAGTTTAGAAATACGTGATGTAATGCAAAAAAATAGACGTGATTTTAAACACAGAATCATCATCATTACGCTAATTTATATAAGGCTGGCCCACTACACAATAAAAATATAATGATTTCTGGACGCCTGTCTACCAAAAAGTTGTAGTATAAAAACAGGTAAAATATTGATTCCAGTTTTATGGAAAGAATATTGAAGAAAGCTAAAAAAAATGTATATGACAGCATTTTTGCATGATTTAAAAATATTTTTATTAGAACCGCATTCTTTCCAAATTTACTCAACTACCTACACGCATATATCACATGACAAACACACTTCAATCAACTCAATTTTAATTGTTGAACCCACCTGGCGACAGGGCTCATCCTCTTGGCCATAGCTCGACTCAAGCAGAATCCCGCTCCACCTGTGGCAAACCAGAATGAGATTTCCTCCTGTAAAATTCAAAAGAAAAAAACAAATTATTGCAATCATCCATAACTCGAGTTGAACGGTTCCTTTATTAAATAAGCTTGTTTTTTGAGATTTTGTAATGCGAAAAAGAAAGAAGCCAACATGCAAACAGATTTATTGGAAGCGGCATGGCACAAGCAAGAAAAAACACAATTTGGTGATGTTCAACCAGCAATTTTGTGATATGCCACCAAGCGAATATTTTTATTTAGTTTTACTTGACAGTGAAGATTAGATGACTTTACAAATAAGATGCCAGGTGTGTGCACATAATGAACGCGCCTTCTATCCCCAAATGTACCTGTCCATGTGGTCCACGATTGACGTGGCGACTGGACGTTATGCTGTTTTCCCCATATTCAATCTATTCCGAAATATACCTCAAACTATATAGGTATTATGAGGTTTTTCGGCAAGCGCAAGCCTTCAATTTACAGTCATTACTGGAGTCCAACCAGTAAATTAAAGTAATTGAGGGAGAGATACTCGGAATCGGTAAATCACCGAATGACACTCCTGCCATATATATGTACCTAGCTCAATTTTCCAAAAATATAGCAATCAGTAGTACTGAGAAATAGAATGACACAGAAAAAACAATAACGGATGGTGAAAATCAGAGTGCAGCTCTGATGATCAGAAGGGAGCAAGCTTAAAAAGTATGAACGTTGGTGGCATTTTTTGCCTAATGGATACCTACCCACCCGTCCGCTTCTCATTGTTAACCTCCTGCATTCTCAAGGATTTAGAATGGACAAGATGTATAATTTCACGTCATTTTATGGGTTCATTTTGACAACAGGCCGACCAACAAAGCCAAAGAGCAAAGACAAAAAGATCTCCAAATTATGGAACTAGAACACCTGGCCTCTTCTGATTAGTAAATTTCTTACAGAGAGTTGATCACAGTTTCATTGATCCTGTCAAACTTATTTATCTTCTTGTTTGTACATACACGACTTTATGAAGTTTATGACTCTCATCAACCCCAGCTCTCTAAACTATGGATATGCACATATGCTACTGACGAAGAGATTAGACAGCCTCAAGCAAAAAACTTAATAACTATGCGGAAATAAATTAAGGGCAACGTGTCGCTAATAGCATGACATCAGCGGAGCACCGAATCATCCCGTGGTGGAAAGCCAGCTTCATTTTGATTTCTTCCCCTAACTCTACATGTGTCATGAGCACTTATAAATTTGAAACACAAATCTTGCATGATGGGATGGTCACAGCCCCCTTCCTCCTCGCTTTCATTAGAAGTCTAACTCCTTAAGTTTTGACATTTCTCGAGGAAGAACAGAGAGCCAGTGCCAGCATGAATGAGTAGCGTGGAAAATGGAGCATGCAGCGTGGCAATTTCTGTCAAGAATTTTTTCCCCTTTCTTTTAAGAAGGCACGATCAACCATCACCATCACTTATGAAAAAAGTGAACTTGCATGCATAAATATAAAGTGGAGCTTTTGCTCCGACTCGACCAGACAGAATCAAAGATTTGATGCTTATCAAGCCCTGACTAATTTGTCCACGTCTCCAATACTGACAGGAGGTAAGAGGACAGAAGGAGAGGAGAGATATTTATTTCGAAGAAAAAAAATTAATTACTCTCTTTCACTGTACATCACTTTGAGCCAATTGTAAATAAGGATACTGAAGACATTTCTCTGAAGAAAGTCACAAATCTAAGTCTCCAATTGGGAGTAATATGTTTATTGCCACATATCCCACCTAAATTATGACAATAGACCGTTCAATATCTTACAGCCTAAATGAAGCGTAAAGTATGTTCATTCGATCCCCGTCTTGTTAAAAAGTCAGGATTTTTTTGCCATGTGCCACCATTGTTTGACCCAGGCATGGCTAGTTGAAGATGGAGGATCTGAAGATGATCTGGGTGACTTTTATGGAGGGCAGGAGAAATTCTTTTTCTTGAAATGTTATGACACAAAACTACAAAAGTGGTGGCAATAGCATCATCATTGTTGAGCAGCTTTTACCTTCCCTTGCACATCATGACGGTAACAACAGCAGTAACAAATTTTAATAGCATCTTACATTCTATTATACTGGCCCTTGTAAACTGCTACCATAAAAATTGAAGAACGGAATTTCTTTTGGAAAAAACCTTACTTGAAATGAGATTTTTCCTCGTTTTTTCTCCCAGTAAAGTATTGTTATTGCATATTTTATGACTTTGTAAGTAATAATATTCGTGTATTGGTAAAAAAAACTACAAGGGATTTTTTACGTGCTCGACAAGCTGCCTAACCCATTTGCTCCTTCGGTTTCAAATAAATATCGCCTTTTCCTCCTGCTGAGTGGTAGTTTACGTAGTTTTTTTATGTTGTAATGTCCAACTCTGGGAGGACTCGTGATTCGAGTACTTTTGTGCGCCATCATCATCATCATCATATAACTATAGCGAGAAAGTGAGAGGGCGAAAATATGAGAATGGGACTAGATGCCTGACTTCAAAGAAATAAAAGTGATACAGGTAAAGGGTGGAACCGAAACAGTATGCTAGAGTAATTAAGGAGTGGTGTGGTGTCAAGAAATCTATGGCTAAATGGCTTCGTTTTATTTCCTTAACTTTTCACTTGGAAAACCAAGCCGTGTCCATTTCTTCTCTTTGGCTCTCCTCCCTTCTCCCCAGAAAGAGTGGAAACGTTATTGTTACTGTTAGTACAACTCTGCGTTTTTATGTCTTCTCTAGCTCTCTGACTGGAATATGTAATTCTAGTGGGAAAACACTCAAAATAACAAGTTGGGCAGATCTACAAAAATCTTTTCTTTAACTGTTTCGGTATTTCATTTTTTAGAAAGAAAAAATCTCGTAATAATCTGCATTTTAAGTAAGTTTACATGCTAGTTATTGGTACAAATGTAATAAATTCCATGTATACCCATCTGCAAATAACACTGGAAAACTTAAAGGAAGTACTTTTCATAAAGATAAAAGGAGACCTCCCTTCATGCCAGGAAAGGAAAAAAAACGGTCAATCCCTCTAACTATTCGCGGCTATGCATGTGGATAATCATCATAACCTGACTTGCTCATTTCAGAATGATATTGATGGCACGATAATATAATGAACATTTTTATATTGCTTACCCAATCAGACAACAAAATATATAGATAGTGTGCGAGCTATAGGGAAAGTTTCAAGCAAGATAAGGCACAATTAATGGGCCATCACTGGGCCATGTTGCCAAAGTCAAAAGAAACATGCCCCATACGTGGCCCAGACATTCACTAATACGTAATATAAAAATGTACAAGCATGGTTTCATTTCACCCCAGTTGCGTTTGCCAATGCGTTTACTACACATTTCCCAGAGCCAAACATGGAACACTACAATCAAAGAGGTAAATGGATTCCCTAACTAGATTATACTATCTTAATTCTATTTTAATTATTTTTGAAGTTATTAGCTTTTAATTAATTAATTCGGACTTTGGCCGTAACCTGCATTGGTAGCCAGAGAAAATGTCTGGTTGGGTACTTAATTAATCCGTTTTTAACGCATGATAATGATTATTCCTGCATTGTGAAACAGCTGGATAAGGATATCAAAAGATACGCCATGACCCATATATTATTTTAAATATCTCACTAATTTATCAACCAAAAGCAATCCATCCGTGGCGGACAGAACGGAAGACGAAACAGCGCAAAATGGGCTAACAAGAAATATTCAAAACAGTTCTGTGGTACGTAACATGCCAATGCAATTATGGGAAAATAAGGGTTAGCTTCGTATTTACTCTTACGCACGATAAAAGAATCTTTCCGCTTTGTTACGGGTTATATCCTACGCTTCTGAATAACGAGTGTTTTAAGAGCACACACTTAATTTTTTGTGAGTGAGCATATCCTTGAAGATGAAATCACGCATTATATGTTTTTATGTAACTTTGTATTTTTCACTTGAATCCGCTTCAAAACTTCCCTTTCCTTGCCATAGCTCATGATCCAGAATCCTGACGGGCACATTCTATTGAGGGTATAAAAAAAGCGGCAGCGCTTGTAGGAGTGTCGTAAAACGGGAACGGAATTCTTGCGTTTTTACATATTGAAAAGGGTATATTATACAGAAGACTGGTAATCCAGTTTCTAGAACAGATGGATCCAGTGGTGCCCGACCTTTCCACAAAATATGACTTTGTGTACACATAATTTTATGTGTGTTAGATCTCTCAAGAGATTCGTTCTGTACGGCAGGAGTACTGAAAGATCCACATGCCTGCGGCTTGTTAAAGGGAGGTCGATGTCGGGTTCTAAATTTCAGGAATTGTACAAACAAAAAATCTATACGGGCGTGTTTTCTTCAGAGAAAATTGCGCAAGGCTTTTTGTTTTAAAGTACTAGTAGTGTTTAATGGCATTTGGTTAATTTTTATTGTTATTAATCATAAAAATACTATGAAAATTAAAATTGCCGATTCATTCTACAACACGATGCAAGACATTAGAGGAGGTGATCGCATATGTATATGTCCTTAACAATTTTAGCAAAGTAAAAAGAAAGCTACTTATGACTTCACCAATGACACATATCATCACGTAGTCGCTTTCTGAATGCATAAGAATGTTAAACGCATTCCAGTGTCAGTAAACGACAAAACAGTCTCAATCAGACACTCCCAATCTGATTTTGTGTGCCACACTGCAACTGACAAGAAATATTTTCGTTTATTCCCCCACAGATTTTTATCATCAGAGATTCCTAAAACATTCTACTGAGACTTCATCGTAGCCTAGTGCAGACCTACCCCTTCATGTACTTAATCCCAAGTCTCACAGTTAAATATAACTTTCATACGCACTATAAAATCATTAAAGTTCAATGAATTTATGATGATAGGCCCTGATACGAAAATGCGATAAGCCTGTTTGGTAAAACTTGGACATATATTCTTAGGAAAAGTTATTGGGGACTCTCAATCCTATAATGAGATGCCATCAACAGGAAAATATACTCTAATAAGCTTACGAATTTAAAAAGATGAGATGACGAGTAAAATTCAAAATCAGAAACTAACTGTCTTGCTCACAAAATACTTTTCATTTTCATACCGCAACTCTCCACTTGAGAGGAGACAGACTCATATCAAAACACAGAATCGGTTGGAGAAAGAGAAAGGACTCTAATCTAGTGTGGCCCATCTTTATTTATAACTTTTACATAATATAAAAATCTCCCCACCACCTGTTCATTTTTAGAATGGGATTGAAAATGGATGCACCTTGTCGTCCGTCACTCGCAAGTTTCATTTGAGGGATCTAACGTTACGAGTTTATTTTTATGTCTTTGCGACTTCAACTCTGAAATGCGTTTGGTTTGTTCTTACGAAAAAAAAAACATTTCATTTTAATAGATATCAACTTTGTTTGCTACAGGAATATATAGTTACGTTTAGATTGGCTTCGTTGCGGTAGCCCACGTTGATCAGCAGCATTCCTCAAGATTTTAAATTCATGTCTCGGGCAATAAAATCAAATTCATATGGATGATGGGCGATACTTTTAATAAAAAGATTGGTTTAAACAGTGAGTGAATAATCTTCAGCTCTCTGATTCTTTAACCATATGTCATCATAAAACTTCCATTAGATTGAGCTATAAGACCACAAATCGTATTCTTGGGAATAGAGTGAGCAGCTGGAATGGACTAAAATAAAAATCCAAAGTAGTAAAAATCCTTTTTTTAAATCTGGCCAAGCGTATAATAGCCTAATTTTGAAGATATTTTATGGATTATTAGAAATTCCACTTCACAGTTTTCATCATTCCAAAATATCAGTTTTGAAATGAGAAATTTTAATTTAAAAAAGTTTTATGATTGACCCCCGCTATTTCTGTTAGGAGGAAGGAAGAAGGGGTTCAGAAATAAATGAACTCAAAGTCTGTAAAACAGTTGCGGAATTACACGGTGATATGGGGTGATTAGGTAAGTATCCTTTGTATGATATGGATTGAATTTTTTGGTGTTCTTGTCGGTCAATGAATGACATTGGAGAAGGGCAGAGAAATATAGAAATCCAATATCATTTGGAGTTTTTTAATATGAATCCCTCTTCCCCTATCATTTTGCCCTCGTTACAAATTTTAAGTAGGGAAACTGGATACTCATATCTTTCAAGATTATTAAAACCAGTTGGTCACCACTTATACTACCTTTTAATCAATTCGTTCAGCTTCAACCAGACATTCCAACCCTGAAATTAAATGATATTTTTTCTTCCACAATCATCATCCTAATTTGTACGTTTGTAGCGTTTTTACAGCCCCGATATGATTATAAAAATTGAGGATTATTGAAAACGGTTTAAAAGAGAGAAAAAATGCCAACTTCCTTCAAAAAGTAATATTTCGGGGGCAAAGATTAAGAAGAAAAGTCAGTAGGATGCCGCTCCCGGCCACAGAACTGCTCATTTTCACATATCTTCCCTTTCCAATCTTTGATAAGATTTCAGGGTTAAAAAATACCTTCAAGTCTCATCAACGCTATTTTATCCCTTATTAAGAGAAAATCCCGCACATCATTTACCCTCCCTTCTGGCCCTTGAATTGGAGTGGGATACGCTCGTTAGGAGTTCAGCAAATAATCTTTCATTCGACTTTTGCTTCGTTTGTTATACTGATCCTTCCAAGATAAAGAAAAAGGCCTTTATAGAACACTTCAATAGCATGATTTTCCCCGAAAAGAGAATCCTCTCATGTATGTATCTACCATAGCATGGCTTAGTACATTTTTGGGGAGGTGTAATAATTTTAGACAGACGCCAGGAATTAAGGGTGAAAATCTTCTTAAAGTAGTCCGCACATCCCTTCGGATTTTTAACCATCTTCCTTCCTTCTTAATCAGTTGATTCCTCTCTAAAATATGACGTGATAACCTTGTCAAAAGAAAACCTTCGAAGAACCCTTTCTCAGATAAAACATACAATATAATCATGAGCCGGGAAGAAGAAAAATGCAGATGCGGATTGAAACCATTTCCTATCACTACCTTTTTTCAAACAACCAAGCGGAGATCTTCTTATTGTAAAGAAAACAAGCTCGTTGTCTTCAGGGCATGGGAGATAGCGGAAGAGAAAAATGCAGATAATTAATTAAAAGCCTCTTTCTTTATTGAGCTGATATGAGAGTACGAAGCAACGACGAAAATGAAACGAGATCAGTTTTTTTGTTTGCGGCTTCTCCTCAGGTTGTAAACTGATATCGAGATTATAAATGGGATGATAGATAGTAGATGGGAAAATCAACGTACATATGCACCTGCCTTAATCTTTCATTGTTAGTTGGAGAGTATCCATTTCTCACTGTATTTGATCCAGGTATGAATTGCTGCATTAAGAAATTAATTACTGGAAATATTTATGTATCTTTGCTCTGGAGCAATATTTTATGATAGGAAATACAAACAACATTTGCATCCAGATTAAAATATCAATCAACGGCTTCAACTCATTCACATCCTCAACACGCAATGATACAGAGACATGATTCATGGAATCACTCATCATCAGTAAAATGAAGTTAGTTTACCAATGTACTTGTTTATACACCTTAAAGCTATCAGTTTCATGGAGGAAAGCTGCCTAATTAGAAATATCCACATAGTTGTCGAACCAACCACTTGGGATATGTAGAGCGGAACCCGGTAATTACTCTTCAAAAAACATTTTGAGGAGCTAACGAACGACCTAAACCAACTGTGCTCGATTCGCACCTGGAGTGAACGAAGAAAAAAAAATTGTGTGCTCTTTCAAAAAAAAATACGTGGTCAACCAAAGGCCAGAGAAGGTCGAACGAGGGCAAACATTAGTGTTGTTTTGACTAAGAAGTCACCATTTTCGGGAGATTTTTGGCTGTTATTGTCAAAAAATATTTTAAATCCCTACAATCTATGAGTACTTTGTTGATTTTGCATTGATGCATTGATGACGTACAAAGTTTTGTTGTAAGGTAACTTGGTTGAAAATCCAAACACCCTATTGATAATGATGGATGACCAAGTAATTATCAAAGTATATCATTGCATTAAATCATATATTCATGTTTTTACTTAGCAAAAGTCCGAACTATCTTCTCTAGAGTTGACGATAGAAAAGCTATTTTAACAATTATATTATCGTCAAACTTATGCTTCAAATATTTTGCGAAAAATACTTGCGCATATCACAAATGATGGAAAGCCTCGAATCAATCCTCCTTTCGATAACTCAAATCTTTTACGACTACCCATCCAACCTCTCTTGACAGGAGTTGCACGAAATGTAATAAAACGGTAGCGATCAGATAATCGTCTGACACAGGCCAGTGTTTTATACCCCCTGTTTTGCCAATTATTCCACGTGGGAGAGATGGAAAGTTATCAAAACTATTCATATTCCTTCAATCCTTAATTCATCCTCCTTTAAACAACACAATGAATAATAAAAAACTCAACAGCTAAAATACATTGTTGCATAAAAACCTATATAACATGAGTTGAATCACTCTTTACAATATTAAATCAATAAGAAGAAGGTCACCTTCACGAGTTTAAAAAAATCATGGATCATAAATGCAAAAAAAACTCTTTCAAATACCAATAACTTTTACTGAGCCGACAGCCCTCCTAAAAAAACTGCTAAGAAATGAGCTGAATCAAATCTATATAAAAAGTGAACAATAGCAGTAGCCAAATCACCGTCATCAATGCAAAGAAACAATCGTCAGTAGCCCTTTAGTAATATCCAATCGAAATGATGATCATCAAATAAACGATCCCTGTCGTATATCATCGTTTTACAAGTAAAACTGCCCAGCCACTTCTTCTCTGCTGAGAAGAAACAAGGAGCGAAAACGGAAAAAACTTGGTAGTCATCCCCATTCCTAAATTACATGCATTTGGAGCACTGCATTATCATTTAATACAGTAGTGATGAAGCATAATAGATTTGATAAAGAGCAAAGTTTTGATTGGAACAAAGTAGTATAAAAATATTTATCCGATTGTAATCTGTCTTACTGATGGAGTGAATGGAAGTGGAATGGAATGGATGGAGGATGAAAATGCATTATATCATACTGGTATATTGCTAACTGCCGCCAGTCTAAATGAGATTGGATCTAATCTTCTAGCTGACCAGAAAGTTTTTTTTTGTGAACAGGCTTCCGTGGTGAAGCTGCAACTAAATTCAGGAGAAATGCTAAAAGTATACCTATCTATTCATTCAATTTAACATTTCACTCGCTGGATACAAGCTACCTGTATAATAAACGGGCCTAGTTTTAAGTACATAGCTATGATCTCATGAAGAGGAAAGCAGTTGGCTTGGCGGCTCTGAAAGACATGCACATAAAGTATAAAGACGATGAGGAGAGCAATCAGGCAATCATAGTAGGAATCAATCGGTCTCACGAAGAAAGATTTGTTAAAATCCCAATTAGCCATTATTGCAGCCTGTCAAAATTAACGCTAGTGCTGGGAGCTACCCGTTCTCACACTGCATCTTATTGTGTTTGCACAGTTGAACGGTGGAACCTTTAGCAGGAGATTAAACTACTCTTATGTCATGGATTTGGATTCAGAAGCGTTTTGAAATACATAAATTGGATTCTTTACAAACATTCAAGCTGAACTCATCATAGCCAAGTCGCTTTAACTTTTCAAACTTTGAATATTGCAAAGTCATTTGGAATTGTGTACATAAGTTTGGGAAAAAAACTGAAGGAAACATCTGAAAAGTAACTATCTACAAATTATTTAAATATGATTTAAATTTCAATCCAATTTTAAGTCTAGACTTATCACAAAACATATAAGTCAAATTGGCACATTTGTAAAAATTACTCCCGAGGCTTATCTCAATTTTGATCTATTCGCATTTGTCATGAAAGTTCCGAACGAGAACCCACATATCAGATAACCATCGTAAGATAATCCGAAAGCCTTGTTATGCATGTCATTTTCCATGTCCAACATTCATAATTTGTATGCTGCATGTTGAAGCGCAACAATCGAGAAAAGGGCTGTGTTGTTGTAAGCTTGTTGCAGATTAAATTTACGAGGCTTACAATTACAATCACTGCAATGAAGAGAAACGGAATGGACATTTTGTATAATGGGTCGGTATGACAAGAAGACAAAAAAAGGATGAAATAAGAAGAGAGATGAAGCGTAATAATAATAACAATTGTAGCCGTTGGCTCGTTGTACGTCATATCTTTAAGATTTTTTCCTCTTATCTTCCCTCCCATGTGTTTGATACATGACAGAGCGAAACTGATGTCGGCAGTATCATCATCATCGGCGAATGTGATTGTTGTGAAGTGCTATGGCGTAACACTTGCACTTGGTTTGGGAAATTGCATTTGGCATTCTAAGCCAGTGCCCTTCGCTCTATAATTTAGCTCAGTTCATCATCATCTTTTCCCGACTGTCTATCTATTTTTTCCTTCCTTGTTTTGAAGGCATTGTAACAGAATGCCTCGAAGTGAAATGTATCATCCTTTTCTTACCCTTTCTAATTCCGTCCAAGATTATTTTCAAAATATTTCCTTTGACCTATGTACAGATAAGATGATGAGTAAAATTTGCAGCCATGCAATAAAAAAAACCTGAGAAACACATCTTTTGAGAGGATCCCTGTAATTTTTAATATTTCTCAACATCCGCCGCTATCCATTCTGGATGAGTTGATGGAGGAGGATTACAAAATGAACATCAATCTTTGCTCGTCTAAACCTTCAAGAAAAGTTGGATTATTTTTTACAAGAGGGGATGTTGAAAGGAACCTATGGATATGTTTAATCATGTTCATTCTAGGTGGTACGCTCGTGTTACAAAAGAGTTTTTTATTTTTGAAAACTAACTAAACGAATTTTTAGTTTCTTGTCATGTCTCGTTGGATATTTTTTCTGGTGATCTCTCTCGGCATTGTTTTACACGTCAAATAAGATCGGCTCATTAGAGTAATTATTGTTGCGATTTGACGAGTCAGCGAGAAAAAAAGTTTCAGATCGACAATACAGTTGAGAGCAAGCGATATGACTTGGACTTCCAGCAAGGGAGGAAAGCTTAAAATATGTTCAGATATTTTTTCCTTGCAGCTCCATTATTACTTTTAAAATGAGCCGTGTAAAAACGCGTTTGTTTCTCCGACTGATCACAATAGAAGAAAGAAGAATGGGCCTTTATTCTGGAGATTGATTAGTGTGATAAAAGAGCCACAAGACGCTTGTGGCACTTAACACAATTGAAGCGTCAAAAGCTTTTGATTACCTTCTACGGAGTGAAATTCGACTGGGGATGGTGCCCGCTTATGAATTTCATACAATTTAATGATCTATCTATCTACTGGAGAGAGAGGAGAATACTCAAAATAGCTATCGCTATATATTCCTTGATGAAGCATTATTGACTGACAATCGACCAAAGGGGAAAAAAACTTTCAAAATGGATGACTCGACTGGGAAAGCAGCTTCTCAGAAGGAAGTTACCTTAGTTAATATTCTCCGTTAAGATCGAATCGGATCGCAATCAATCTTTCTTGGCTATCATGATTCATGAGCTAAAGATAGATCGTTGAACGTTTCTATCTTGGCAAATGACCGGCTTTACAAGGATTCTAAATTTGAAGAAGGCTCATTCCTCATCATCATATCGAAGGTTTTGTACCTTATCTTCATCAGGATCTGTATCGAGTCATCGCATTCATCATCATCCACCATTCCGCCACACATTTCTCGAAAGAGCAAATCATTCCCAATCTTTTTTGGTCTCCCTTGTTCGCTATTACCAGGTAGAAAACAAGAGTTTCATGGGGGTTTTGTTGTCTGCTCCATCCAATCAACGTTTTGTCTGTCCAGGGTGATCATTATCTCGGAGAGTTTTTTCAACCATGATGACTCTTGACTTTTTTGACACCCTACGCTTTTTTCATCAATCTCCCTTGAAGGTACGCATCCATACCTTCATTTTGTTCTCCTTACTTTCATTTTTTACTTGGTTATATAAGAAGGGGCTGAGAACTCTAAGAATGGAAGGTGATTGGAATCGGAAAATTATGGATGCAGACGATCATCCGATGATGATGATTGCCAAAGGAAAGATACCAATCCATTTTTTTGTGATGGCTAAGCAGACGCAGGGAATTTTTTTCGGGAAGAGGTAGAAAAAGGGAGGCACACTGATGCAGTTCCGTATGACTCCCTGCCTGGAGGACATTATGCTCAATTCTTGGAGTTAACCATGAACTTGGCTTGCGTGGTAAAGAGGGACTAGCCGATTATTACGAATCTTATTGTTATATGCCTGTTGGCTGTACTCACGGAACAAAAAGGAACAGCCGAAAATTGGGTTTTGGAGGGTGTGCTTCACATTACCTTTTAGTATTTTTTGTTGGTACGTACCTTAATTTTTTAACATTTACATTGTTTATAAAAAGTCATATAAACTTGTGATATGATACTTCTTTCTCCAAAGTGAAGCCCTATAAACAAGCATGAGATGCTTCGTGAATCGTGAAGAAGAGCATGTAAAAAGCAAGACATATCGGATCAAAGGTATTTCACAAAATCGAGTCAAGAAGGTTTGGAATGAGCTCAAACCTACCTCATCTTCATCCCTTTGCCCAAAGGCAGCTTCAAAAAGGGCCTCCTTCCTTTATTGCCATATACTTTCATAAAAAGTGATCTGCAGATGATTAAGGTGATCTTTATACTCCATCCCTTTTCCTTCAAGTTTATGATGTTTTTGTCCTAATTTACTCGGAAATGACTGCATCGTAAAAATATTCCGATTTTACAACAGAATTGTGCACAATTCTACCTTAAATTCTAGTATAAATTAAGGCAATTATGCTCATGGGCTTCCTCCTTCTTTTCAACAAACATCTCATTCGTCTACACCTGGGCATCTGGAGAAGATTTCTCCTTTTAACTGGAATCTATAATGATACGATGATGCTACTACCGACATAAATAATAACTATTTCAATTCTCTGGAGAAAAATTGTAACTATTTCTACTTAGTTATGATATGATATATTCAAAAAATACCTAAGGCAATAATAAGGGTGAAACTCCATTATTTCTTTGCTGTATTACTCAACAGTTTTTACAATGGAATGGCATTTTTGGGAATCATAAAAGGAACCCTTTTCCTTGTATTTATGACGTTGATGATTATGATGCTTGGCTTATGCATAGTTGCACGTTTCATTTGGTAATTCACTATATTTCCCAAAGTTATTTATTCACAAGAAGGATGAGATAACAATACTGGGGTAATCATGTATTCAGATGAGCCGGTGCACAATAAACCATTGAAGTTTAAAATTCAATTCGGGGGATGAGTAAGCCCTTGAAAATGTCTTACTTCAAGATGAACCTGATTAGCTATGCAGAGCCCATTCAACAATGAAGTTATATGATTTAAGGACCGGCTGGCAGGATGATGATGCATCCAACCAACTTGATGAAATGGGGAGAAAGCATGCTCAAATCAAGACAGAGCCAAAGCCAGCAAGAAATGTCAGATCACCAATTACTAAAAACTATTTATGGACAATTTTGGGAAAATAACTAGGTAGAGAAACAAACAAGGTAATTTTTGTTTCAAAATTATTCGGAAAAACACAAGATTTAAAATTGATTTATGAAATGGAGTTTCTTATTGACTCGCATAATAACAATGAGTTTTCAAAACTTATCAAATAAATAGTACACAGCTAAATGGAGGAACGAGAAAATGAATTTTTTCTCTCGGTTTTTCATCATAAAGTAAATAAAGTGATGATAACCAACCCCCATAAAAATCAATGATGATGGCGTTGACTGCCTGGTAAAATTTGCATTTAAATTAAAGATCCCATTTTATGGCACATTCAACTCCTTTGATATATCAGAAAAGAAGGATTTTGATAATGGATTTGATATAAAAAAATATCCATAAAAACTCGATATAAAAATACATTTTTCCATTTCATGGATGGATTGATGTTGCTCATCCCAAAAAGATGGAACAAGTTAAGAGAAAAAAAAACAATCACGGAGTCATGAAATTTCACGGACGCTTCGAAAATATTTAATTGTGCCATACCAGTAAATCTTCAATTCCCCAAGTCACGAAGAGGCTTGGCAGCTCGACCCGACTGACTTTAGACTTCACTTCCATCATGCTGGCATGGCATACCTTTTCCACACTTGGGAAAAATAATTCATTCCTGCTCGCATCCTCCCATAAAACGTGCTAATTGGCAGGTTGCACAAAGCCTGGAATTACTTTTGAAGCGAGTATTGTACTGTACAATACTTTATATGCAAATTAAATCTCCCATCAATAAATTCCAGAAACGGATGTGATGTGTGATGGCTTCGGACAAGAAAAATCTCTCAAGTCAGAGTATTCGGCTTTTATGCAAATAAAAAGTGTGGCTATTTGTTCTTCACTTGGATTCTTTTATCTTTGTCAAATCTAAAATATTTACAGACTTGACCATCCAGAAAAGCAATTTGTTAAGTGAATAATGGAGAAAAGTAGCGAGTAAACAATTCACGAAAAAAAATATTATAATGAGTGGGCAAACACTATAAAAATGCTCGTGGCTGGAGTTGGGCACGACGACCGACAACAAGCGCAATAATCACTTCTAATGTCTTCAACTTACTGCTTGTCACCATTGTCCAAGAAAAGCTTCACCAAAATACAATACCTAACCCCCGAAACTTGTACATATAATGGTCCAGGAGATTTGTTCAGAAAAAAGACGGAGGGATGAGATGTGGGACCCATTAAGAAAGTGAGAAATGAAAAGGGTAAAGGAACAAAGGTCTTCTTTTTGGCTGTCCGCATGGATCGTGAACCACTTTACTTGTAATATGAAAGCGGGAAGATGGCTTCTTATGGACCCTTATATTCTCTGAATAATTCAAACCCAGTCATTATACTAGATTAGTTTGTTCTGACAGCTCTTCGTGTTTACTTTGAACTTTAGGTTTGGAAAATATAAGTAACAACAATTTTATTATTTGGATGCATTTTCCCTTCTGCGTGGTTGCCCTTCTAAAGTCTTTCAGTTCTTACAATAATGACATGGTAAACATATGGCCATAGCCTTGGATAATTTTAATGTAATCCCATATTGTTCAGCTCCGTGGCTTCTCCCATTTCACCACAAATTACAAGTGAATCAGAAAAAGGGTTGGGGGTTGATAGGTGAAGAAAAGCGGTGAAGCTCTTCTCTGCCACACTCATTCATTGTCTACT
>JAQGAH010000546.1:0-33269 GCA_034696885.1 Lepidocyrtus paradoxus | reverse complement strand
GTATGTGCAAAGTCTTGCTAGAATTGAAAAGGTGAACAACATTCTGCCTCATGTACATCTGCAACTTTGTTGGCAGTTAAGACTTTTGTCAAAATGCTACTAAAGCTTGATGAGCTTCATATTGATGTGACATTTTCGTGAATAAAAGTTTGCTTGGCTAACAACGTCAGATATAAATCTGTTTATTGTTAGTTCTTTAAACTTCAAAGTTTGTGCAATTATGTAATTTTACCAAACACAGGCTTTGAATGATTAACACAATCCGTTATATTTAACAGTGAAAAACAAACAAAAAACATTTTGAAAACGAACATGGAATGTTTATAACTACTTAACCTTTAACTAAATTACGTACATTCATTTTTGCAACGATACATTACGATCACACATCCCTATCCCTCCACCAGCAAGTAAAAGTATCATCTATAATTAATTTTCACATTCATCCAACAGAATGGTTCTGGAGAGATTCCCATTCTTCCCTCGAGGGAACTCGGCCCGTCCTTCTCCTCAATCCAGGAAATAGGGTTGGTAAAACGGCTACGAGCTCGTCTCTTTCATCAAACTGTTTCTCAAGTTCAACAATACTCTCGTATGAGATACCCACGAGGTTGCTAATCAGCTCAACAGTACACTTTCCATTTCGCCAAGTTCCCTTCCACTCTACAACGTACTTAAAAGTTTGGTCCTCGTAAAAACGACCCAGAATACGGTCAATGGGCCAAAGTACGTTCGGATCATACGATTCATCATCGAGAACGACTTCATCTATTAATATGAAACAATTGGGGAAAGTAATTATACATAACATCACAAATCGCATACATAACATCATAATTGCATACATCACGACATTCAACTGAACTGGCTTATTACCATCGTTTGGTGGAGATGGAACTACTACTTCAGGCAAAAACGGTTGCATGAGAGAAGGTAACAAACTAGGCATGTACACTGGTCCCATCCTATAACCTCTTGCTACACAAACTCCAGCTTCACGAAGACTTTCTCCAGCATGTCTTTCCTCCGTTGCAGTATTACCGATATCACTGGTAGTTTCAGCAATCGCACATGTTTGGGGCAATTCAAGAAATTTCCTAACGATTTCCTTTTGCTGAGCTGCACGGAGATTTACCCAAAGTCCACGGCTATAATTGTTGTAGCAAGTAGGGCAGAGAAATACTCCAACTTCCAACGCTTTTATTTCAGCTGGAATGTTTGCACATCTACAAATACAAACATTACACCAAATAAGCGACCACGGTTTACACATGTTCAAATTTACAAAGATTTAACGATATATAATAACTTTATTGTGATTGAAGTACAATAATACTTTTGCAAAAAGCTCTCGGTCACTCTCTTCTCGGATATGTTTTTTCGGCGTTTTAGAAAATGGACTCTACAACTATAACATTGCTTTCTATCAGCCATTTTTACAAACTGCAATGAACTTTACTAAACTAAACAAATTTTAATATTTTTTAACTAGACTTAATTTAAGCAAAACTAATTGTAGCAGAAATTTATTTTAAAAATCTAGAAAAGAATATTGAGCTCTTGCTTGATTGAAAAGACGATTGGAAATGGAGAAAAATCTGAAACTCAACCATTCTTTTTGTATGAAAGATAACATTCCTTTCACATCCGCCCCAAAATTCCAAATTCGAAACGGAATTTTGTACATTGGTCGTGTTAACAGTAGCAACTATAAAACTTCTATTCGTCTACCGTTTCAATACAACATCAGTTTAGTGCGTTTGTCATACATGAATCCTATGAAATATTTTCCTTTTATCCACCATTGCTTTCGTTTATTTAAGAAGTTAGTTTGACTTTAAGATTTAAAAAAATTTATTCAGCGTCCCCGATTGGAAAGTTCTTTTTAACAACAATTCTTCAAATAACAGCTTACCTTGGCGTCCTCGAGTGGAAAAGTGCACTGTTAAGCGGCGAGTATGGAACAAATGTACTCGGCGTCCCCGATTGGAATATGCGTTAGAATTTCTCTAGTGATACACTTAACTAGGCGTCCCCGAGAGGAAAACGCATTTTAGCGGCATCGCGATGATCAACCAATATTCATAACTCTTCCGGGATGAAAATGGTGGGTTTTTAAGCTGTAAGTAAAGTTTTAACTGCCCTATTCTTGTGAGATATTGTCAATGGTCAGGAATGCCAGTACAACTGTTAAATGCAGGTTTAAATAATCCTTGCTGCAATCCTTGTTTTTAATTTGATCTCTGCTGGAATCGTTACGTGATTGGTGTTACAATTAGCGACTGTTTATTTACTTTGTTTACGTACCCTATGGCCTCAGTTAATATTCTTTTTCCTTTGTACTTGTATTCATTGCGGATGAATGACGGTACTGCTGATAATACAGAAATGCGCATAAAGAATATTGAGCATTACTTTAAAGCATCAACCAAAACATAGCAAGTCTTATCAGCTTCACGTGCCTATTTCCATCTCAGATTACCATATTCTCCAACTCTCCAAAGCATTTTTAAAACCTAACCATTTGGAGACGTAACATTGCTCCCTTCTTTCTTCCTCATCCCACAGGCAGTGTTCTACTCTACCTCATGAATAAAAAAATTCTTAGTGCCTGTTCCATGCAAGATGTACAAGTTAACTAGCCACAGAACTAACTAGGACAGAAGCTTTCCTTTCAGTCTAGCACAACCAGAGGACAAGAACGGTTGATTTTAGTTCAGCAGTAAAGTCAATATTCTTCATCTCAACTTATTTCCTGTTCCAAGGGTACGGTTTACCGCAAGTGCTGAAGTGGTTTAAAGTAAATCTGAGTTACGAATATTTAAGGTCGTGTACTGGAGTTTCAAAACATGAATTAACTCAACCAAACTTGCGTGTAATTTGTTTGATTAAGATTATCCCCATCTGCACAACCATGCCACAACAAAGAAGGACACGACCTGCGTCTTCAGTCATTCCTCGTTGTCCAATGCACGTAAATTTTACAGTGGTTATGGATTTTCGGTTAGTACCATGAAAACCTTTAGTATTCTTTGTTATTATTTCATTTTAATTTCACAAGTGGTTAACACTTTATCATGGTTTAAAATTGTGCTTGTTTTTTATTTCAGTCCTATGAGTGAGCGCTTGGCCGACCCGCGGACTAGACAAGGCCCTCCATCATATAATAATCCGGAGGATATGCTGTCAGCTTTTGTTGCGCAACACATCACCAATTGGGCCGATGAAAGTGTTCAACCCATGGATGCAGTGGAATTGCCGTAAGTATAAACTTAACCTTAATGACCTCATTACCTGAAAAATATGCTGATGAATTCATTACTTCTTAAGGAGGAATCCCCCTGGTTCAGAATATGTGTACGGTGAGGCAGCCAGCATCGCTCTAGCAGAACAAGATCAGGATTTTCCCATTGTTCCTGCCGTAGCACCAATGTCCCTTGACGATATCCACGCTCTCAATGGCACAACAATAAGTCAAACTCAAGTACAGGAGCAACTTCGGTGCTCTGTTTGCTACGAGGATTTTTGCATGAATGATGAGGTCAAGCAATTGGAGTGCAACCACGTATTCCATGTCCCTTGCATCATACCTTGGCTGGAAAAGGTAAATTTGTTCAAATGAAAGAAAGCTACATTTCCCATCATAACAGTGATCGAATTGTTTACGGTGTTTCTTTTCTGTTTTACGTAGAGTTCGACATGCCCTTACTGTCGTAAGCAATTGAGCGTCGTCACTGCATAGTATGTGAGTTATGTCTGCCTTGGATTGGATCGTGGTCTTATAGGTGCTATATGTATCAATTTATACGTTTGCAAATTTCATACGTTACAATCATTCATTTTTACTTGTTACTTTTACTTACGAATGATATTTTTGGAGGAGCTACTTCATTGTTGTAAATACTCAGCCACTATTATATTTAACATATTTTCCCATAATTTATGATTTTTAATTTCAATTTTACTATAGCTACGTTGTATGTGTTGAAAATAAAACTACTATATAACTTATAAGCAGTTTTCCTCCGTTGTAAAATTCTATTTACCATATCTTTCAAACCCACCAAGAATAATAGCAGTTGCCGTTTCATTACATTACTCCAGCATGATTCGACTCGGGGAAGCATATAGTTAAATTCTGACTTAGGACGCTTAAAGCTAAGTTTTAACCGGGGACGCTTAAAAGCAAATTGTGATCGAGGACGCTTAAAGCTATAGTGTGACCGGGGACGCCTAAAGCTAAATTCCAACCGGGGACGCTTAAAAGCAAATTGTGATCGAGGACGCTTAAAGCTATAATGTGACCGGGGACGCTTAAAGCTAAATTCCAACCGGGGACGCTTAAAAGCAAATTGTGATCGAGGACGCTTAAAGCTATAATGTGACCGGGGACGCTTAAAGCTAAATTCCAACCGGGGACGCTTAAAAGCAAATTGTGATCGAGGACGCTTAAAGCTATAATGTGACCGAGGAAGCCTAAAGCTAAATTCCAGCCGAGGACGCTCAAAGCTGAATACCGGCCGGGTACGCGTAAAGCTATAATGTGACCGAGGAAGCCTAAAGCTAAATTCCAGCCGAGGACGCTCAAAGCTGAATACCGGCCGGGTACGCGTAAAGCTAATTTGTTTTTGGTATGGGCAAAGAATATTAATAAATGCTGCAGGAAAGTCTTCTTGCAGGAAGGAACGCACAGGTTGTAGTGAGCATACATACAATAAGATTGTTATAACGTAAACTCTGTAGTTTTCAAGTTAAATTCTTCATTTCTTCATTAATTACATCAACGGTCAATGAAGCCATAATTGCCGTGTTACGTGCCGCATTGATCTATTTTATGACAATGTTGGCTCAAAATTTGACAATTGCTAGCACCTCTAAATTATTTAAACTTTTGTGCTTTGTAGGAAGTACTGGAAAAGGTGTTGAATATTCTTTTTAAATTCATTTCTCTCTGATTAATCTCAATGAATAGGGTTAATATCCAAATAAGCTTAACTTCAAAGAATATTTACCAAGTAGTTTTACAACTAAGGACGCCGGGGCATACAAGCAAATGTATGTTAGAGAGATAACAAGTCAGTTTAACTCATCCAACGGAAGGAGCCTTCGTAATATTTTGAAAATAAACCAAAATTCAAGAGCACTTCAATATACTTTTTTAGATGTCAGCTTTTATTTCTTTTAACCAGCCACTTAATCGTAAGCTATAAAAATCAAATCAATCTTCTATTACACATTGAAATCCAATCAGTAAAGGTAAAGTCAAAAGCAAAGTTACTCAGAAAACAGACAGGTAAATAATGAAAAATTGTATCCTTCAGACTTGATAGGTAATATGTACAATATAGACAATTTGGTAAATAAAATACGTTCCTTGTTAATTAGTTGGAGTTAGATTGGACCTGCAATAATTCCCAGGTTCTTCTCGATGGAAGCCGACCCTTCTTCCTTTTGCGTCCTGGAAAAATTATGGGCAAGCAGCCTACCATTTCATCCCTGTCGTCAAATTGCTTTTGCAAATTGAACATATCATCATATGAAACTCCCACTAAATTGCTAATTGGCTCGACAGTAATTTTTCCTTTACGCCATACTCCCTTCCATTCCACTACATACTTGAAAGTCTGATCGTGATAAAACCGGCCTAAAATTCGCTCTATTGGCCACAAAACACCCGGATCGTACGATTCGTCATCCTGTGCGGGTTCGTCTAAAAATAAATAGCAATACTTTGAAACTCAAAGCATTACGCAAAACCAAAACAATTGTTGTATTGGACTAATCATCAAACTTACCTTCAAGGGGAGGCGCTGGAATGACCACCTGAGGTAGAAAATCATGCAGGAGCGCTGGGAGCAAAGCAGGCGCGTACACTGGTCCCATCCGATAACCCTTTACTGATACCACACTGCCACCCTCTTGATTCTCATCACGATCCTCAGTGTCTCCTGTAGGTTCTGAGGCATTTGCTAGACCTTGTTCTACAACGAAACTTTCACTTTCCCCTTCAGACTGCTCTGAAACATTGTCGTTTGTGGCTGTGACGGGGAGTTGGAATAATCTTTTAACCTCATCTTTCTGTTGGATGATTCGGAGACTGGTCCAACGAGCTCGAAGGTAGAGTTTGTAGCAGCTCGGACAGAGAAAGAATCCTTTCTCCAAAGTTTTGACCCCCTCTGGAATAGTCGGGCATCTGAAATTGCAAAGAATATTAAATAGATGGTGGGAATAAATCCAAAACTCTTTGTTTTATATCGATTTATTTGAAGAAAACATGCAGCTTACTTTTGCATGTAACCTTCCGTCACCCTCTTCTCAGCTACCATTTTTCGATTTCTCATAAAGTTAGCATTACAGCTATGACACTTTTTCCTCCAACACATTTTAAACACACACATAAAACAATGCTAAGTATACTTTTTACAAATTTTATAAAACTCTATCAATGCAATATCCTAATTAATGTCTTGGGTGAATAAAGAATATTAAAAATTGTTTTAAGGAACCCGAATGATAAGTAACTTTACCAAACTTGTATTCATGCGCTAAAAAAATTATGAATCCTACTTATGGTAAGGTAGTCTTAAGTGCTTAGGCGCCCAAGTAAAACTTGGTACCTGAATGAATATGAGCATGTGCACTTCTCCTACATGCAAGAAAAATATTTACGATACGTTTTATTTTGTCACACAACTTGTATTTACAATTGATCACGCATTCACTTATAATAGGATACGCTATCATATTTTTCTTAAAGTATTGTATAATTGTATGCAAGAATACATCAATTTTGGAGAATTGTTTTTGTTCATAAAATGTAAATATAGCAACAGCTCACACCCATCACATGAAGCATACAAGCGTCGTCCTTTTTAGAAAAGACTAGTAAATATTCTTTTTCCCTACCAATCCATTATTCCAAAATATAAAATTATACAAAATGCTGCATTCCTCACATGTTAAGTTTGATTTCAACTCACATGGTAAGTCAACTAAATCACTTTTTGCTTGTAGTACAACTGGTAAGAAGTGTAGTCATTGCTGGAATCGCTACATTAAATTAGAGTTCAGGGAGTGAGAATATGTGCAAACAAAACTTTTTTTTTTAATTTTCTAACAAAGCTGTGGGTAATTTGAGACTCTTTAAACAAGCTATTAGTTGATTCCGTAGAAAATGTCCAATCTCGTCCGTCTCGTCTCGTCCGGTAACTGTTAAAAATAAATTACACAAAATTATGATGAATAAGTAATTCCTGTTGATATGATTGATTTTTGAAAAGTAATTGATAAGTATTTTTCAAATCAAAATACGTGCTTCATGGTGTGGAAATCAAGGACGCTGAACGAATGTCCTTGAAGCTAATGTAGCACTGGGCGGCAATCTCATAAAAATAGGGTTGTAATGATGACATTTTGAGGAAGTGCTTAACGGTTGCAAACGTCTGTGCCACCACGGGGTTGTATTTGGCCAGTCGGAAGTTTTGACAAGGAAGTCCAGTCTCATTAAAGCACCAAGTCAACAGCAGCCCATACTTTTCAATTTCACTGATGCCCAAATTGCTCATTTCAAAAATGAATTGGATGTGATTGATGGAAAGACCATTTACAATCAAACATTTATCGCCGTAAGATACTTTCCTCCAAAACAACTTCAGCTCCAACTCTCGCTTTAGGAAAATTGCAATCTTTGTTATTGAAATGATGGGCTCCGAGCCTTCCAGTGCATCAAAGTTGGGAGTCAGTCCCATGAGAAATATCCAAACATTTGCGATTCCACATCCCCAAGTCAAGTCATATAATCCCAGAGTGACCTGGTTGAGTTCGATGGTTTTGTTTTTGCAGTAGAGTTTTTGAAGAAATAGGTGAATGTCATTTGTCGTGGCGACGACTTTCTGCTGGTTTGCGAATCCAGAAGTTAAAGGGAGCAGCACTTGTTCATGAAGATTTAGGGTTATCTGATGATGAGCAGTATCAACTAGCATGTATGGAACAGTTTGATTCCTTACTTTTTGAGCAGCAAGCAGTACATTTTCTTGTAGACTTGCTGTTAAATCGTAACTGCCATTAGTCACTGTCTGGATTAGCAGCATCCAGAATGAGCACCGGTTTTCCTCTGAATAGCTCTCATCCATAAACTTGATCCTTCCAGCTTTGGCCTCAAACAGGGTTACGTTTATCATTTCTGTCATAATAAGACAAGCATCTTTATTTGCGCTTTCCATAATCCCCAAATCAGTCCATCTTTTTGCATCCCTTGACTGCGGTTCTACAAGGTACTTATACTGCAGGGAGCTTCTTAGATTCTCCGGGAGCTCAACAAGAAATGAATCATCTTCGATAAAGTCTGAAAGTTGGATTTGAAGTTTATGCCGAGTGACTGATTCGATGAGTTTTTTTAGTAATGGCGATAATGATAAGGAATCTGCCATTGACTTACAAAATTGAAGCAAGTCGATCAAAGACAATCGTTGAAGGTATTCCATGGTGATCATCGAAACCGGAAATAGGCCTATAACCATGTCTAATTTTTGTTGCAAAGCCGCAATCATAGCTTCAGAAGAAAATGGCTGCCCTCCAGACACTAGGAGATCCAAAGCTAATTTTTCCTTTCCATTCAACTCAGAATCCAGGCTGGAAAATTGAGATGTCACCTTCCAAAGTGCAAGCATAAACTTGAGATCCAAGTTTAATGATGTAGGATGATTGGGAGAAGAATATTGACTTGAATCTGGCTGCAGGTGGTTATCCGATTTAGCTGCAGCACCCGGAACTGGGGCAGGGGGAAGATCTACGGATGATGAAATAGGGGGATCCTGGCTTTCATGGACTTTACCAAACTCATTCACTTCTGGTCTCGACACATCACTTTGCGATTCATCTTCATCATCTGTGGTTACAAGGTTGACTGCTTGTGTAGCAGGAATAATGCCCCGATCTTCAATATCGGTTTCCTCCAAGTCGTTGTTGGTGCAGTCCAAACTACTACCGTTTCCAATCTCCCCTCCTTCGTTTTGTGTATCAACTGTCTGAGTTAGTGGACTTGTGGAGTTGTCGGATTTGCCTCTCTTGAAAAAGTCGGCTGCGTAGTCCACATTCTCACCCCCCATCTCCTCTTCCACAGTCAGTGGGCGTTTACGTCGTGGCCCATAAATAGTGAGAGGTTCGGGTTTGAGCTTATCCTTTTGCTTTGGGAAGGCTTGAGTTGGAGGGTAGCTTTCAATGTCGTTGTCATCCTCAGAGCCGCTTCCTTCTTCAACCAAAGGAATATCGGCCAGACTCATGGAAGCAGTAGAAGTGGCAGACAAAGCCGGCTTCTTATATATTGCTAGATTTTTCATAATTCCATGCTGGGTAGGATGAACGTTGGCAATATGTTTCGTTAGGTTTATCTCTCTTTTGAAGCCTTGCTTACATTGAGGACAGACAAAGGGCGCTTCCATCTTCAAATTTTGCTTATGTCTGGACAATAATGAGGCACTGGTAAATTGACGGTCACAGTGGTTGCAGTTGAAAAGTTTCCCTGAACAACGGATGAAATGTTTCGATAAATTGCTGGAGTCTGCGAATTTCTTTTCGCACTTTTTACAGAAAAACGCCTTTTCCCCAGTGTGCGTCCGCAAATGCTTTTTTAGGTTAAATTGTCGCTTGGTCGTGTAGGGACACCGATCACAAATAAAGTCTCGATTCATTCCATTTCCTGTAAAGCCAAATGATAAAGAAAGGTTTATTGTAATTTAAACAGCAAGCACAAACAAACAAGCAATTTTAATGCAGCAGTAACCTCCAGAATGTAATCCAAGCTTGATTGTTTACCTGGTTCATTGCAATAAGATGACCTGGAAAAGAATATTGAAGAGAAATTTATTTCAAAACTGTTATCTAACTAAAGAATGTATTAAGCATTTACCCTCTGTACAAATTCAAACTAATTGAAACTGTTAAATATACTTTGATTAGACTGTTTCTGTCAGGGAGCACTAATCGTGAATCTCTTTATTACAGGCAGCATACGTTTTTAAACACAAAAACATGGCAAAGAATATTGAGCAGCAAGAGCAAATGTTGACGATGATGATGCTTGGATGGAACTGATCATGCTTCATCAGCTTGATGCTTGTCTCGGTGCGCACTGCAATTTCCAGACGCACCCAATTTGCATATTGATGAAAGTACTTTTTTGTATAGGAGGAATGCAAAGTGCATTTGTCTTGATGACATTGTCGAATTGAACGGAGGAGCAGACATAGTAAATGCAAGAGGACAGAAGGAGGGAAAACAGTGCAGTGTGCTCGTAGTAGATGATGCTAGAAATACAAAGAAAGGATACTAGTCAGTGTGCATAAGGATTCATTCTTCGAAGGAGCGAAAAATTGGCGTCTTTTAGATTGCGGTCATTCAGTGAGCTTGAAGTGACCAGTAAATATTCTTTTCCAGTTGCTTACTTTACTGCAATTGAACCCAAAAGCGATAAGTTTATAAATGGTGTTAAGTAGTAGGTGCAAAGTATATTGAAAGAAAGCACTATCGTATTACAAAAGAAATTGTTTAAAAATAAGATTAATAGTATTTTCTAGCAGTGAAGGTAATTGCTTCAAAATATTTGGTAACTGCAAGTGAGAAGAAAGTGGATTATGAGACTAATTTAATTTTTATAGGGCATTGAACATTCCTTTAATTACTGCGTAGGTGATTTTTGTTGACGTTGAAAATTTTAATATTCTTTATTCTATTTTCCGTAATTATTTGAAATCAGCAGTATTTTAAACTCAACAAATATGTCTGTGTGTTGCGTGAGTTGTGAAGTTAAGGTATAATTTCATAATTTCATAATAATACAATGTAGTAAAGAATAGAGTGCAGGATCGATTGTCAATTTTTATATATCAGATACGTAACCCCGAATGTTTTTCCAATCAATTTGTTTATATTTAGGGCCAATCACTTCCGATGGAGGTTGTCCAGGGCTTGGTGGGTGTGGAAGTTACCGAAATTGCGTCGATGGGGAACGAACATGTGAAGGAGATTTGCTGCCAACTATCCCCAGGACAAACCGTGACCGTAAAGAATGCTGCCAAGCGGGTGTTGAAAACTCTCGGTGAAGGTCATGCTGATTTTCTCCACCCAAGGTACTATCAGGTGAAGAGATTGAAGTGTTCAGAAGATCCTAAAGATTCCATACCTCTTGGTCGGATCATCGAATTCCTAACTGACAGAACCCCTGACCTTGTTATCGAGCAAGAAGTGAGAGCACTCATCGAGCAAGCCAACGCTTTGACAAGAGGGGAAGGAAAGTTTAGGGAGCTGCGTGCCGTGCCAATGTACAAATCTGCTTTTATCGAGTTAACACGCAAAATTATCACGATCCGGAATGAAACAAGTGATGGAAGAAGTGAGAATTATTTTTTCCAGCATTCCTACACGGAGGAAGCAGATGTTAAGGACTACATTATGCGCAAGCTTCTTCCTCATGCCAAGTAATTTAAAAAAAGAGAAACTTTAGCCTTCTAATTTAGTCGTTAATAAGTCATACTATTGCTAAATATTTTTTATTTGTTCCAGGGTGTCTTTACTTGTTCTTCAGTGGAGCCCATTCAATGGCGAGGTGCTTGACGTTAATGAATGGCTTTCACTTTTCCGTGAGATTTATGGAACGCTGGATGATATGTGGGTGGTCATTATTGTCGATGACGATGGATGCTGCGGGAACAGAGCAACAGCAGAGGAAGAGGAAGCGGTCATCCGCCTGATCAATCGAAATGTGTCGGTGGAATATGCTGATAAGATGTGAGTTTAAAGTGTAAAAGCTTTGACAGTAAATTGCAAATTCTGAAGCCTGATATTAAGCTGTTTTCTGTAATAATGATTAATTTAACTGGCAGGGAGACGTTCATTTATGGAGTAGAAGGTTTCAACGAAATGTCATGAATTTTTTTGACTGGGAGAACACTTCCGTCAGCTTCGGAACTTAATACCAGACAATTTTTGAATGCCTGTGACAAGGAGACTTTACGTCATAGATGTTGCAAAGTATCCACTCTTTTACATTATTCAAATAAAATGGTAGTTTTTTTAATCAATTAGTGAATTATTGTGAGCAGAACAACAATAAGTTTAATATAAATGTACGAACCATTCTATGTTCCGTCTTTTAGTGAAATGTTTGAAAATCAACTTAAATAAATACCAAAAATCTTTATAGCCTTACAGGCGAACTAGCAGAGTATTCATTTGATCGTACTACATAAAAAATCAGGAAATTATAGTTAATGTATTGTAATAGCATCATCTCTAGATAAATATTCTTTTGTCAACCTACCAATAATCATGAAAAAAATGCAACTGTTTTGACACCTTTAAATAATAGATACTAGCAATTACAAGTAAATTGTGCTCATTTATGTGCTGTATCCAAATAATTCCGTTGTAGTGGAACACAAATTTTAATACAAATGAATTTCTTCGTTATTAAATGGTATACTGTCATAAGTGCTTTAAGTTCAATTAGCTTCTTATAAGCGTTTTATAAGCTAACTTTCCAATTTTAATTGTAAAATGCATGTGTCAGTAGAAAAGATTTATTCTCCGTATATTTCATTTCGGTATGTATTAATGCAGCACTTCCTGCATTCGGTGCTCAGTCACTGATAACATGTTTTTATGAAGAACTGGTTTCTGTTTGCTTTTTTTTTAGTAAAAGGACGCTTATATCACCCGGGGACGATAGGTTATTTTTTAAGTCGGGGACGCTAGGTTATATTTTGACTTGGGGACGCTAGGTTATATTTTAAGTCGGGGACGCTAGGTTATATTTTGACTGGGGGACGCTAGGTTATATTTTAAGTCGGGGACGCTAGGTTATGTTTTGACTCGGGGACGCTAGGTTATATTTTAACTCGGGGACGCTAGGTTACATTTTGACTTGGGGACGCTAGGTTATATTTTGACTCGGGGACGCTAGGTTATATTTTGACTCGGGGACGCTAGGTTATATTTTAACTCGGGGACGCTAGGTTATATTTTAAGTCGGGGACGCTAGGTTATATTTTAACTCGGGGACGCTAGGTTATATTTTAAGTCGGGGACGCTAGGTTATATTTTGACTCGGGGACGCTAGGTTATATTTTAACGCGGGGACGCTAGGTTATGTTTTGACTGGGGGACGCTAGGTTATATTTTAACTCGGGGACGCTAGGTTATGTTTTGACTGGGGGACGCTAGGTTATATTTTGACTCGGGGACGCTATGTATGTGTAAAGTAAAATTGTTCTATGTGTGTGTCATATTAAGAGAGAGAACATTTGAACCACTTCCAAATCATCATGCTAGTTTACATTATGCTGGTTGGTACTTGGACGTAAAAACAAGTTTACATAAAGCCGTGTGGAAATTGGCTGGTGGGGCAAAAATGGTTCATTCGAAGATTGTGCATGTGCAGATAATATTACAAAAGGTTTAGAACAGTGGGATGGAAAGTGCATTCTTAAGAATAATCATTCATCAATTAGGAAGCAATGGTCAATGAAGCTAACACTGTATAGAACTGGTTTAGTAAGTACTTTCTCCTATGGTACAAATTTTGAATTTGACAGTTGCCGAAAACATATTTTAATCAGCTTTACAATTATAAAAGTAACTCGCTAACGCAAACGACGAGTTTTTACTTTCTCGGATATGCAGCCAGGGTTTTTTAATATTCTTTATTTAGTCAAACGTTATTAGGTTAACTTTACGAGATTCACAATTGTGTAATCTGTGAACAAAGAATATTTATGTATCCGTTGATTTAAAGTAATGATTACATGATGAACAATAATGATTACAAGTGTGAAAGTATATATTATTCATATGTTGCCATGCAAGATCATGGAGGACTGTAAAGTGATATCGTATCACAATTAGAAAAATTTGGGTTTACAAAATGCACTTTGTACTGGCTTTTTATTAGCACGTAGTCAGGTAGGGCAAAAGTATTTTTTCCATAGTATGTTTCTGTATGTAACAAAGTTGAGCTTGAAGTCATCTAGATGTCATGCTAGTTTACACAACTGTAGTTCTTACTTGCGTTCAGGAACTAGTTTACATGAAGTCATAAATGGTTAAGCATAAACAACTGGTCAGTTTTTAAATGTTCTGAGCAACGGTCAAGAAAGTCAATGCTATAACTAAATGCAGCGGTCAGCAATCTCTACGATATGTTGCTTTCAAACTTGACAGTTGCTTTAGACCTTATTAAGTCAGGTTTTGAGTTGATAAGTGCGTTACGAGCGCGACCAATAGCTTCTGTACGTTGTCAAATAACCAAGCATGGTTATTCAATATGTTTCCTCCACTCAATATTACATTTTTAACTTTCATAAGTCACTCTAAATATTAATTAAAGGCAAATTCAAAGAATATTTATTTGCTTATTAAGGTAGTTTTTCATTTCTACTTAATAAGGGCAATTGGCTAGCAAGTAAAAAGAAATTTTGAGGTTAGTCATAAAGGGTGTCGGTTTTATTTGTTTTCTTTCATTCGGATGGGGTGATCATAATATCTGTATTCTTGGAAACCCGTTCGAGGACGCCCGTCAAATATGCAATGAAATAGAGCGGTAAAGTAAAATATTTTTTCTGTAGTGTGTTTTTTAAAGTTTGCTTGAGGAATTGCTAGTTCACATCATGCTAGTTGATGCTAGCGCTACTAGTTCACAAACATGACCATAAGCTCTTTTGCTGTAGAGTCTACAACGTGGTGCCCTGTAAGTCAGTATGCAATTGATAGCCGATCCTGATTCTAATAAAATGTTTTCGTGCTGAGTAGGTAAATATTCTTTGAAATTATTTTACGAGTCTTCCCAAACTGTAAGAAGGAGGATCAGAAGTAAAGATTTATAGTAAGTTTAAAGAATATTTATAGTAGATTTAAAGTGAGTTTGTAGTTTTGCAAGTTAGTAGGTGTTATAATGATATAATTTTTTGCATTGCTCTTAGATTCGTTTTTAGCGTTTTGTTTTAAGTCGGGATTGTATTCGATAGTTGATCTTGCCTGGAATCATCGTTTTATCATTTTGGATAAAACGTTGAAATTAAAGAATATTTGAAATAGGTAAAAGATATTGTCGTTGGTCCAGTACGTGTGCGAATGGTAATATAAAATATATAGATAGGCGATATCTTTAATGGTTTAAAATTTGAGTAATTTTACCATACGACTTATGTAATATTACGGGACATTTTGTAATAGTAAAAATCGAACGGTTCCCTTTTGCAAGTTTTCATGCAATCCTATAACAGATTACGACCAGCCATGCAAAATGAAATTTAGTTTTCCATCATTGTAATGATGATGACAGTTAAGTACTCAACTTTTATGAAACTATATATAATCTTATGTTTCAGCTATGAGAGCTCGGTGTCAATATTCTTTATCCTGTCAACGTATCGTAACCCCGATCGGAAGCACAGCAATTAACTAAAAGTAAGTGTACGAAGACTTTTTCATTATATTTGAAGTAGCGAGATATGGAAAAGGAAAAATTTGAAGGTGATGTATGAGATAGGGTCAGAAATGTCAATGTAGGCTCATTCCAACTGCCGTAATTCCATATCATACCATGAGAGACCGGAAAATTCCATGGTAAAGATAGAATTAACTTTTGGTCATCTTGATTATGAAGTTAGTTTTAGAGGTGGTCTTGGTTGGAATCTTTTTTTTTAATTTGAGTTGGGGATGAAGTAACATGAATCGCGTTGGTTAGAACGGTATAACAAATCATTTTGTTGTTATAACGTGGCTTATTGTTTCTTTTCATGCAGTTATTTGTGTTTCGAGTCAATATTCTTTATGCAGTCTGCAGTCAAGCACTTATCGTCTAAAAAGAATCCGTGTAAGCTCAAAGCAGTCCCGCATAAAATAAAAATTCCATGAATATTGCATGCATAGGGATGATAAAAAAATCAAATTAGCTGGCACGTGTTTGTGTAAACCCATATATGACCAAAGGTGAACGTTAGAAATTCAGTTTCAGATTTTAGTCAGTCTGTAGTCAGTATTAAAGATGTGAAGGCAATGAGGGCATAATAAGTAGTATTGAGTTTTGAACTGTTGCTTTCAGTCATTTGATTAAAGAATCAATATTCTTTTTCTTCAGAAGTGTACTTTTTCAGTGTCTGAAGTACGCCGAAATTTACTGAAAGGTACTTGCGAGGAATATTTAGAGCAAGTTTAAAGCAGTTTTGTACATAGGAAAAGATTCCATAGTTTATGCATGCAAATGGCTCACACAAGCAATCTATTTATCTGGCACATTTTTGTGTGTTACCACATAAGACCAGGAATTACTACTCGACTTATGTTGAAATGACGATTTGTGCTGAAAAATTAAATGGAATTTGTTTTTTGGTTTTAGGCATGTGGACTCTGTGTCAATATTCTTTATCCCGTCATCATCTTGCTTTCAAACCCTGGCAAAAGCGCAGCAATTAAGTAAAAGTAAGTAAAAAGAATATTTATCGTTGTAATGAAAATGGTTTGAAATGGTAAAGAAAAATTCAAAGGTGATACATGAGATAGGGTCAAAAGTGGCGAGGTAGGCTCAAACCATATGCGGTGATTCCATATCATACCGTGACAGATCAGAGTAAGCAATGGTAAAATTAGAATGAAATATTTATCATCTAGATGATGAAGTTAGTTCTAAAGGTGGTCTTGCTTGGAGTCTTTATTTAATTTGCATTGTGAATATCGATGTGTTGCTGGTGATAGCTTTAAGCTAGTATGGATTGCATATTAGTGGTTGTTGTTAAAGCCAAAGTAGGTAGAAATAATGTATGCAGCAAGTCAAGAGATTTTTGGAAAAAAAGATATGACATTCCTATGCAAAAAGGAAAAATAAAACGAATGAGGCTTATAAGTATAGTAGACGTAAGTTCATTGCGAAATATAAGAATGTAGTAGAGAATCAGGTTGAGCGACATTAGGGCAGGAAGTGAACACCAAATAAAAATTGCTTCATTTACAAATTCCTTTTGATTTTACGTTTCAGTGAAATGAACTAGCTGACTACAGAACTGATGCAAAAAGACTCAATTAAAAGCATAGTTATCTGCTGTGCAGATTAAGTTAATTGCATCCGGAGCTGGAAGTTTTATCTAGCGAGAAACTACGCGTTAGGAAAAAAATAGAACGAGAAGGCAAGACAATTTTGAATGTGCATCCCCAAAGAGAAGCGTTGAGTTTAGAAAAGGACCGTAAATAAGCAAAAGAAATAATTTCATTTACTCCATTTCAACTTTGAGTTTACTGTGTGAAGAAGCTCAATATTCTTTTTCTACTCTGCAATTTGTTCTCAATCGTAAGGAGGAAGGCAAGCCGAGGGGAGCAAAGTAAAGTGCAAAGTATATTTACAGTAATCGTGATTAGTGTAAAGGCGTAGTTTTGAACAATAACTTCCCATTCTGAGATTGAGGTATTGGCCACAGCAATTAATAGTTTCTTAAGATTTAGGGTTTTATTAACTGTAAAATAAATGTGCTTGCAAATTGGATCAAGGCTGGAAAGTTTATAGGATTTAGTTAGAAGTAAAGTAAATCATTTGTGGCTTGACTAATGGAGGTGTTTAATTTTGTTTTATTTTAGCTCTGTTGGTGTAAATATTCTTTTCCTCTGTCTGTACAACTGGGTTAAAATGGGCGACGTCGTGTACCCAGGAATTCATTTGGTGAGGGTCCATGAAACAATTACGGAAGCCGAGGTCTTTGAAGCTATTGTGACCTTTTTTGGATTGGGTAAGTAAGTGAGGTTCTGGCTATAGGCTTACATGCTAAAGATTTTTTTCGTTGGTTATAATCATGTCCGTTTTGATCTTGTTATAGATGAGAGTCTGTATAGAAATGGAAGGCCAGAGGTGAGGATGTATAGATTCCCAGGATCCCCATCGAACGTGATTGTGTCAGGCATTAATCTTCCGTTTAATGAAATTCGGAGAAAGCTGGCTTTGAGAAAAATTAAGCAAAGCCATGTACAGATAAGAGATGTGGTAAGTTTATGTAAGATTATGCGATCGTCTTTTTGGCGTATGAACGAGTAAATGCGTATCAAATTTATATAAATATGATGTCGTTGACTACTCACTACGTCTACTGTAGGACTTTGGAATACCAAGAAGACAGAACGCGCAGTTTGAGGAGCGTAATCTCCTTTTACATAACCACCTATCAGAAGGACAAGGAAGGATGACTCCAATTAATCTTATAACCCCATCCTTTTGTAGAAATCAACTCGGGGCATGGAAGTATCCAAGTCAGGTCGTGACATTTGAAGCTGTGAGTTTCTCTCCAATAAAATATTTTTTTTAGCTTGTTAGGGTGGACAATAGATGATAATTTGGTGTACTTGTATTTATAGAATATTAAAGGAGTGGATCTGCCTAAATTATGTCAACCGGGGGAGTGTCTTTACCATTTGAAGTCGAGGTATGTGGCGTCCAAGAGGAATGATGACCATACTGATCTCCACTATGTCTATGGAATTGAGGGGCTCCAGGCTATCTGTAAGTTTTAATTTGAAAGCAGAAACTAGTAAGTACTATAACGTAGGAATTAAGAATATTGACAATGAGACATCTAATGATAATTATGTTTTGTTTTGCAGTGTTTTTCAATAGAAACATTGATCTGCATTCCCCACGGGCCCGATTCATCACAGAGCAAACTTGCCAATATAGTGGAAATGATTTTGTTGGAAATGCTGGACAACTTCTGGACGTTGAAGGTTTTTGAGAGTATTTTCACATGTTGTGTTTTTCATTCTCAGATGAATGCTATAGCAAATTTTGATTTAATGTAGGGTTAATGGCGGAGTATAAATATATTCCGTTCGAGTCGGTGAGGGATGATGTCATTTCAGCTGTGAGGATCAAGGAGATGTTTAGAACAAAATGCCTCAACTGTAAGTGTGACTTTCGGTTACTTGGATTTTCCCCGGATTTCAGTTATTTTGCCGCAGATTGCCCCATCTGCAGTTTCTCAGCGTAAGACATTTAAAAAGACACAGCAATGCTTATTGTGGGAAAATGTGAAAGGGATTGAATTCTATGCTTGTAAATAATTCAGTTTTTTCATATTTTATAGATCATTTGGCGTATGGGAAGGAGAGAAGTTTATTCGACTCATCGCCAATCCACAACTGTCTCGGAAGCGGATGAAATATGAACAAGTTACCGATTACAGGGCAAAGTTGGTCCCATTCATAAAAGGGCTTACTCCACTGTTTGAAAATGTGGATGCATTTGCAAGGTCAGCATTGGCAGCAGCGTATGCAGAGTACAAGCAGGGAAAAATCGACCTTGCAGCAAATAAGCAATTTGCTAGTTTAGATTCAATGGAATATGTGGAGTACCAGAAGAAATCGGGGAAGAAAAAGGCTGCAACTCTCTATAGGGCCCTTTTCCATACTCTGAGATCAGCCATTTGGAACGAGAACAACATAGGTGAAATCAAAAAGCTGACCATCATCCCACCGGTAAATAGATAACGAAAGTTGACATTGTTTACTAAATATTCTTTGAAGTAGTTGTCCAAACTAAATTATAGTAATGATAAGTCTAACTGGCTAAAATGTTCTATTAGGCAAACCCCAATTCGACTGATTTGTCCGAAGTCAACTATGGACTTTCAAATACATGGTGTAAAGGAATATTGTATGACATCCGAAGCTGCCCACGTAATCGACAAAACGTGATAGTTGTAGCTATTGTAAAGATCGGTGCCGACAACAGGTTGACCAGAAGTAGAAGATATATACTGCAGCCGAAACCAACAAGCACTACAAAAAATTCCCTCAGATGGTTGACAAGAAGCTGGAGGCTCTTTGAAATGAAAAGAAAATTTCAAATGAGGACTGGGTTTATTCATGCGGCGATAAACCTCGGAAATGTTTTTCCAAATGGCTCCGTCGAACCCTTGACATTCTGGACGATGCTCATGGAAACAGAGGCAGATTTGGAGATAAGCTGTCATGAGGCAGGAGATACTATTATGTATGAAGCGGCAGAGTTGTTCCTAGATGTAGTTCAGGTATGTAACAGTTAGTGAAGAGGCTTGATTGTGATGCGAGTAGGGTGATTGAGTTTAAATGCCTAATGTTAGCAAATTATTTCATTTGTTTTAGGTTGAGGATAGGAAGAAAGTGGTTATTCAAACTACTGGCCGCATTTACTCCATTTCAAAGAATGGAGACAAGTTTGTCTACAAGTTTTGTCTCATGTTGTATGCAAAGTGGCGAATTAGCTTAAACTCATTTGTGCAATTTCGCTTATGGGTTCTCCGCGAAAATGTTGCAATCAAGAAGGCGAATCCTGGGCTCCCGGCTGGAATCGAGTTTGAGGAAGAAGACGAGGAAGGCAGCGAAGATGAGCAATCGGAATCGGATTCAGATGATGAGGAGATGACAGAGGCTAATCTGCTAGGCACCCTTAACAACGTTAGTTTTGAAAAAGTGAGCAACTATCATGCCGGAAACCACCCTATCCCAAATATGGCAATGCGCAGCATCAATGATGTTGTTGTGAACTGGGTAGAGAGACCAGATACGGATTATTCCTTGCTCGATTTTCTTCTTCATCGGAAAGAGCGGTATATTCTCCATTCGAAGGAACTTAACAGAACAATAAAGAAATTTCCCAGCTATGTAGAAGTGAACCGGATCGAGAGTCTAATGAATGAGATGCAGGTAATTTCATTGTTAATTAAAATCTTCAGTTTTAATGTTCCCCTTCTAATAAACATTTTGTTTAAATATGAATTTTTGTTAATTTATAGAGAAAGTCAATCAATAGCACGGTTGCAAATCGCTTTACAACGGTAGTTGGACCGCCAGGTAGCCAACGTTATTTGATATATGGTTACGAGAGTGTGAATTTAGTGAGAACCAATTAGTTAATCATTAACTAATTTTAAGTATCTTTTAAATGTAATAGGTTGTGGAAAATCAACAACAGCGAGTTTGATGGTCATGCGACTAGTTTTGGAAGAAGTGGGCATTATTCTTGTGTGTGCTCCTTCAAACTACGCTGCTCAGGGCCTGTATGATAAGATCAAAGAAATGTCGAGGAAACATGTGGAAGAAATGGAGAAAGCAGGCTACAAAAATGTGACAAGGATTAATGTCATAAGTATGCTCTCAGAGTCTAGGGAGTCTTTGGATATGAGAGAGGAGCCAGACCTGGCGCTGAAAGGTAATGCTAAGGTTGCGTAGGGTGTAGTATGCTTTTACTAGTCAGCAACGATTTTTAACATTTAACAAAGAAATGAAAGCACGGTACTGGTAAAATAGCTAAATTTTTTCCTTGCTTGTTGATTAATGTAGATCAAAATCTCCTCCACGTTCGACTCAGACAGGATGAGGAATGGAGGGATGCAGAAAATGCTGAAATTGTCCAAGGTATGAACATAAGTTTTCTAAAGTTTCTCAAGAGAAAATATGAATCAGATTGTATTGAATCAGTCATGCTAGAGTAGTGCAATAATTATAAAGATTTCTTTGCAGTATATGAAACGGATGGGTTGGGCTACATGAAGAGAAGCGATAGATACGACCTTAGGAATCTTAAAAGTGGCATTAGCAGAAGGAAATTGCTAGACGCAGATGTGATAGTTTGTACAGTCGGATGCGGAGGCGACCATAGGCTGGAGTCCATAATTTGGAAGTTGCGGTCTCAAGGGAAAATGTTCAGCGCCCTCATCATTGACGAAGCAAGCCTTTTGACTATCCCAGAAAGCTTACCTCTTTTTACCCTGAACCCTTCACGTGTTTGTCTTCTGGGCGACGGCTCTCAATTATCGCCTGTCATCAGAAACGTGAGCGCTCTACACGCTTGCTTGGATGTGTCGCTTATGGAGTTTGGCGAACTTACGTAAGAAGGAAGTTAATTGTAAATCTGCAAAAACATATTTAAGATATTATGCTATTAGGAGAATAATAATTTTTTTCAATATTCTGTAGCCCATACGTACAGGAGAATGGATCTGAAGTGTTTAATACCCTTGTAATACAGTACCGTATGGCGAATGAGATAGCAAGCGTGGTTTCAGAATTTATGTACGAAGGCCGGGTTATTTCATCGGACTCAGTCCGGAGTAGGGACTATGCAACCATGCCAGCGTATGAGCTATTGCGTAGAGATTTTCCAGAGTTGGCCAACCACAATCTTGGCATGTATGGCTACCACGGAGATAAAGAACAACGAGAGGACGTACGTACATTTTTCTTTTACTTTAATTAGTTGTATGGTCTTGGCTAGAAATATTAAATAAGCTAAGATTGCTATGAACAAGGTTGTGCCAGTTTTGATCAAAATGCAATCCAATTTTGAATTAAAGTTGACAAGTAGTTTTCATTAGCGAAGTAACGGAGTTGTTTGGCCAAAAGTGGCTTATCAAAGTTATGTCAAAGGTCAAATGTATTTGTACCTTCTTTATGTTGGGAGGTTCTGGAAAGAGGTGGTTTAATGGATGAAGAATATTTAACATCGATTAAGCTGCATTTGATTTTTCACTAGATCGTTTTTAATGAAGTATGACGAGGTAATGAAGTAGCTCTAAAGTAAGATTATGTATTAATTTTGGAAATAGGAAGAGTCGTAGTGTAACTAGTATGCAATTCATACTTGGAAATTGCAAGACGTATGTTTTTCAATTCAATATCACCAAGAAGCCGGTCGTGATCAAATTTGGAGCTTGACACCTTTAGTTAATTAATGGTCGAGCTTTAAAATCAAACCCTCATATAACTCGGCCGAATCTGGAAAGTTACTAAACCAGCAACGATATATATATGTATGTAACGATAAATATTCTTTTTACTTATACGTATAAATATGCCTAAATGCGCCTGCCAGCTGAAGTAATGAATTAGTTTTTAAATTACTTAGGGTAAAGAATATTGAGAGTATATGCTATGTGAAGTTTTCAATTGCTTCAAAAATTGCCTGGCTTATAAAGCACAAGATGACACTTTTGTCGAGGACACCTAAAGCTGAGTTGGACTCGGATTTTATTTTATTTAGTGACGGGCAATGCGTAGAATTTCTAAATGATGCTGAAAATATCACAAACGACTCACTGTAACTTGCTAAAATCTGGGTGGGGGTTTTATGGATAACGAATATGGATTATGGTTTATGCTGCATTTGATTTTTCACTATTACGTTTTCCTCCATTGCATATGACGAGGTCATGGACCGGCTCTAAAGTAAGAGGATGTAGTTGAATTTGAGATATGAAAAGTCGTAGTATATGTTTGTAAAAGAAATAAAGCATACTGGTGGATAATTCATATTTAGAAGTTGCAAAAAGTATTTTTCCAATATCATCAAAAATCTGGTCGTGATCGAATTTGAAGCTTAAAATTTTATGTTTATTAATGCATGAGGTTAAGAAATAAACAACCATGTAATTCAGCCAAAACAGGGGAGTTACCTGATCGGCAACGAGAAATATTCTTTGTACATATTTTTATATTTGACTGCGGCTTCCAGCTAGAGCACTGAATTAGTTTTTAAATTAGTTAGGGTAAAGAATATTGAGAGGATAGGCTATGTGAAGTTGTCCAAAAATTGCCTGGCTTATAGAGCACAAGATGACTCTGACATTTACAGCTGAACTTGAGTAGAGGACGCTTAAAGCTGAATTTGAGTTGAGGACGCTTCAAGGCGGAATTAACTCGAGGACGCCCAAAGCCAAATTTGAGTCGAGGACGCTTAAAGCTGAATTTGAGTTGAGGACGCTTCAAGGAGGAATTAAATCGAGGACGCCCAAAGCTAAATTTGAGTCGAGGACGCTTAAAGCTGAATTTGAGTTGAGGACGCTGAACGGCGGAATTAACTCAAGGACGCTTAAAGCCAAATTTGAGTCGAGGACGCTTAAAGCTGAATTTGAGTTGAGGACGCTTAAAGCTGAGATGGAGATCATGTTTGGCTGATTCCATGTTTTTTATTCGAGCAGCAACATATTAAATATTCTGTGTACATAGTTACACAAACTTGGTTGCTAAGTTCAAATAGGTGCCTTATCCTACGTTATGCAGGCGTTTTATGCGTATGTATTCGGATTTAGATCTATTGTGTACCATTAATTTATCCAAGACTGATTTTATCGAGTGCTTGTAAGTTTGATCAGATGTGTAAGCAAACTAACTCACAAGTTTAATTTTTGTTGCAGAATTCCAACTCAATCTGGAATCCGGAAGAAGTAAGATTAACCGTGCGGTTGCTAACAATGCTGGGAGGTTGCCAAGTTCCATTGGACAGGCTTGTAATAATTTCTATGTACGAGGCGCAGGTGAGGAGGCTTAGAATGGCTATAGCAAGTATGGACGAGGAATATCAAGTAAGTAAAAAATGTCATTAGTGTTTAAATTATGTTGTGAATAATGGCTGGGAGTTAATACTAAATGAGTAATATTTTTATGATGTTTCAGGGGATTTTGGTCGCGACCTGCGATTCCTTCCAAGGGAAGGAAGAAAAGATTGTCATCCTTAATCTAGTGAGAAGCAATCCGCAAAACGACGTGGGATTTTTAAGAAACATAAGAAGATTAAATGTGGCAATTTCACGTGCAATAGATTATTTAATGATTGTTGGAAATATCGAAATGATTAAAGCGTCAAATGTCGGGCCTTTAGTAAAACTTTTTAATATAATTGAGAGAAAAGGTGTGGCTGAAACCTATTTGTAATTCTTTTGATGATATGAAAGAATATGGATGATTAAGAAAGTGGTTTGAAGAACAGTTTGTCCTGGTATAAAAATCATGTTGATACATTTTGTTATATGCTGTTCTTTACGCTATCATTGTGTGCTTTGATGTGTTACCTTGTAATAGTAAACTATATCAATTTCCATTAATTATTTTGTATTATTTTATTATAAAAAGGAATTGCTTAAGTTGTCTCAATAATAAGCTATTTGATACAAAAATACAACTATGAATAGCATAAATCAGTTTTTCATCTTCAAAGTCCTAAAAACTAAACAATGGTCAATATTCTTTGTATCATATTACAAATAAAAAACCATGGAAGTAGAAGTTAAATCATTATTAAATTAAACGTTGAATATCAAACCACTGTGCTGACTTTGACCGTTTTTCAATAATTTTTATTTGGGGTTCAACGTCCAAAAAATTGCGATCCTCAAAACGGGCCAATGGAACCTCTTCGTTCAAGTTATAGTTTCCAGTAAAGGCAGGATCCCTTGTAGTAGCATCATTCGGAGAGTCCACGCGTACTAGCTTTGTGTTAGAGTTTATGAAAGCCTGGATTTCGTTCACTTCAGACGGGCGCGTTCCCAATAGCTGCATGGGTTCTGATTTTTGATTAAGCAGTATGAAATCTAGTTTAGATTGATCGTCAACAGCTTTTCTAATCAAAGATTTCATCAAATTCTGTCAATTTAAATTAAAAGATTAGTCATTTTAATGGAATTTTTTATAAGAGTTCATGAACAAATTATTTGTGTATGATGCCTCACAATTACAAATGACTCATTTTTTTTTGCTGCAATTTTGGAATTTGACACAAAGTTTCGAATAACGAACAATCGAGCCTTCCTTGATAAAATCTGGTGAACTGTTGACTGTTTGTGATTGAGATGATTTCTGCGAAAGGTGTTGCCTTTGGTGCAACCTACGTAGACTATTTTTATAATCCTGTTATCTTGCATCATTTCAACATTTGTCCAATCCCTGTCTTCCTCCAATGCTTTACCCTGGCAGATTAACAAGGTGTAGCAACAGAATTCTTCATTTGTCGTAGTTCCATGGCTATCAATGATGTCTACGATCTCTTGAACGTTGTCTCTTGAATACTGTGTCGTTGAGTCATACTTTTCCTTCAATTTTAAAAGTATTGGAGAAGCATTGGGTCTGCCAGAACCAAAGAGGCGCAAGCTAAATACATGTACAAAAACATCATTTTTTGTCAATATTCTTTTATCAATCATCAAGTTCCACGTAAGGAAACAAGATAGTCATAAAAATGTATGACCAAAATATATTTACAGGAACCAATTTTTACCGAGTAAATATTCCAGTGCTAGAGAGATCTTCAAAAAAAGAAACTTCTTGGAATTTGCTTACGTCGAAGTGAAATGGATGCTGCTTAAAGCTGCAGGATTCAGTGCACATATTGCATAAAAGATTGGACGGGTTCTCCATGATTTCCTCCAGATCCTTCATAATGTCCGTTCGCACTTCGTTCCAAAATGACGTAATTGTGGAATGAACTGCGCTGATTGAAGTTAGCTGAAACAGCAACTGAATGGTCCAGTTGTTCCATTTTAATTTTGATGCAGACGTAACAAGATAAGGAATCTGCGACAAGAACACACGATCATTATAAATGTCATGAGAAGGGCTTTCTGGGAAGCTTTTGTTATGATTGTTTTGTATATATCTCACCAAAATACGGGCACGCCATTTGTTGAAATTGAAATCAGCTAAATTCCATGGCGGGTACAGGACATGAACGAAAACCCGGAACTGGGTTTTAATGTCTACATCACGCAGCACTGAAAGTTTTGTATCACCATTGTTGTCCACAATTAAATATATCGTTTGACCTGTGGCACTGGTAGTATTCATTAAAGCGGCCAAATTGGAGTTGGAAGTTTCCGGTTTGCGAGGTACCATCAACATTACATAAACCTTTTTCCAGCTATCACGAACTGCATGATGATTGATGTACTGAGACCCGGGTTGACCCTCGGAAGTTTCCATAGCTTGCGCCATCCTTTTTCACTCTTGTGAAGAAAGTGACAAAGAATATTGACGCAGATTCCAGATCCTATGAATAAATGTAATACCATTATTTGTTAACACCAAAGCTATTTAGCGTAATAACGTTTTTGAACAATAAAAACAGTATTTTGTAACGTAGAGTAAAGATAAATTTTTTACCTTAGTTATGGTCCTACTTCTTGCAACATCTAACCAGAGCCTCTATTTTACAAGTTAGCACTGTTTCTGAAATAAAAATCCGTATAATTAGTACTTGGCAGTTGATTTAACGGAGAATATTTGTTTTAAAGCTTATTCTTCACACATTTATTAATATTCTTCGCCAAACCTGACTACACAAATAAATTAATAATTTTGTTGCTTAGAAGCAAGCACAATCGAAAAATCGCGAATCAGAAGAAAGAATATTGAACGGAATACTGAACTAGAATTCATGCCAATTCCCACAAAAAGGATGCGTACGTCTTCCTTCAACGTTGTCAAACATACCAACGGACAAATCTGCGTTTGTTTACTGAGGGTCGCTCTCAGTAACAGGCTGAAATCCAAACATGAAAGGTGATTTTTAGAGGGAAATTTAGGGAATTTTAGGTTATTTGTTTTCAGATTTTGAACATCCCGAAAAGGGGCATTGTGAAGAACGGAATGATGCCCTTTTTATATGGAAATCGTACCTCGTTTACTTGTAAGACCAAAGTGGGGAAGTTTTTGATATATTGCTACAAGTATAAAAAATAAAAACCATACAAAAACTACATCATTCCAACCCTCAAAACATCCGTTTTGGGGACGTTCAAAATCTGGGAACTAATGACCGAAAATTCCCTTTAAAAAATCCCCTTTCATGTATAAAAATCAGGCCGATAATCAAGGGCGAGGACTGTATGCGCTAGTTCATGCATAAAGTAGGATGTCTTTATTCATTTGCTATATGAATTTGTATATATACGTATAACGTACCGGCTATATTTATAGTACACGGACTATTGCTTGTTCGGCCAAGACGAGAGAACCTCACAAGCAATACATTAACTACAAACATGCATTTTTAGTTTTGAGAATGCAAATGATTTTGAATGATATGCAAATATAAAGAGCAGAGTGGGAATGCATAGAAGCTTCTGGAATGAGACTTTGGCCCCGGTTCTACGCATCATTTCTTGTTCATGTTGAGTTTTGTTTTGTTCCCACCACTCTATTTTGGACTTGTGATCAATATTCTCTCTTCAAAGTACGCCTCTTCATCTCAGCAGTTTTAAATTACATCAATTGCTAAATATAGTTCAAAATTGATGAGTTGCTTAATTATGCTTGGATATAAAATAATCAAGGTATTTTTGAAGAAACCCGTGTTAACAAAGAATATTGATAGTTACAATTTGGAAGTGGAAGCAGTTTGAAGGAATATATTTTATTTTGAGCTAAACACCTTTCTAATTTTGAATTTTTAATGATTGAATTAGGCTGTACTCAACTGTGAGCTCTAACACTCGAGCATTCCATGCCAGGAGTAAGTGGCCAAGATAGGCGTTCGTGATGGGATATTTTTAATAAATATTCTTTGTACTAAACTTTGTCAGCAACTGACCAGGTAAGCCATATGATAATAAAGTATATTTAAAGGTCATTAAAGTAGTGGTTATGGTTCCAACATGAATCAGTTCAGGGAAGAAATTGATTCTAATTGAAGTTCGTAGATGATTGGAACAAAACCGATAGTTTTTATTTTTGTGCTTACTATTGCAGGCCAGGTTTTCATCTTTGGAAGTGATCAGCAACGAGATCTGTGTTTTTTCTTACTGAAAACCGGAAACCAAAGATGGTTACGACAAGAAATGGAACGGTGCTACTTTCCAGAACCACAGCAACAAGCACCTGTAAGTTATCTGCAGCAAGGAACCAAAAGCTAAACTCTAATAGCATCAATAAGATCAATCCAAAAAAGAAAAAAATCACTCGAAAAAAATCCGTCTGTGGGTGGTGCAATGAAGTGTTTTCATCCCGACAGTACCAAGCGATACACGAAGTCAGCCATTGTCCAATAAGAAAGGCGGAAATGGAGAAAGCAGGTACTACGAGGAAATTATTTATCTGTACCAAATGTTCAACTACTCTCAGCAGCAGATCATGTCTTAGAAAGCATCATAGGCGGTTTCATGATCCTACCAATCCAAAAAAGAAGAAAACTAAAAAAACAACAGTCTGTGGTTGGTGCAAGAAGGAGTTTAAATTACGGAGCAGTCAACAGTCTCACGAGCGCAACCATTGCAAAGTAAGAAAGGCGGAAATGGAGAAAGCTGGTATCCCAAAGGAGTTATTTACCTGCTCCAAATGCTCCGCTGTGTTTGACTACAAAAAAGGTGTTCAGGAGCATGAAAGACGGGGATGTAAGAAGAATGTTATTTTAAAGACACGAGTCTGTGGTTGGTGCAAGAAGGAGTTTAAATTACGGCAGACTCAACAGGCGCACGAGCGCAAAAATTGCCCAGTAAGAAAGGCGGAAATGGAGAAAGCTGGTATCCCAAAGGAGTTATTTACCTGCTCTAAGTGCTCCGCTGTTTACAGCTGCAAGGAAACAATTCAAAGACATGAACGTCTAGGATGTATTAGAAAAGAAAGAAAGAAAGTGACTCAACGGATACCAGTGTGTGGATGGTGCAATAAAGTGTTTACATCCCGACAGTACCAAACGGTACACGAGCTCAACTATTGTCCAATAAGAAAGGCGGAAATGGAGAAAGCAGGTACTACGAGGCAATTATTTATCTGTACCAAATGTTCAGCTATTCACAGCAGCAGATCAAATCTTAGAAGGCATCATAGGCGGAGTTGTAATCCTGCCAAACCTAAAAATAAAGATTGTGCGCATTGTTTGAAATCGTTTTCTACTCTTACAATCAAAAGAAGACATGAAAATAGTTGTAAAAAACGGCCAACTTTACTATTCAACCAATTTGATGAGAATTTTCCATGTCACTTGTGTTGTGAAATCAAGAAAAACCGGGAAGAAATCAGCACACATATGGAAGAAAACCATGAGATCAAAATTTCCATGCCAGCAACATTGAACCATTCTTCAAGTTCCAAAAATTCATTTCCTAACGGGATTTTTGTCTGCTGTTACTGTCAAATTAGCTTTGGAGACTACGAAATTTGCCGTATTCACATTGAAAAATGCGTAATTTCATCATCTGAATCGTGTGAAGCCGTGCCTAACCGCAGCATCAACGAGGAAGCAGAGTTCATGGAAATTCGTGATATGAAAGGCGTCTCTTCTCAGGATGTCAGTGAAGAAGTCCATGTGAATGAAGAACCCCCGGAGTATATACCTCGCTTGGTTCTCGTTATGTGAAGGTTAGACTTTACTATTATTCATAAATACAATGCCTGTTGCATAACGCTAGACTTCAACTTTTTGCGAAATTAACATTATGTTTGTTTCTTGCAGGAACACCAATCCATCAACTCTTCCACATTTTGTATTTCAAATTGAATGTAATCACTAAATATTTGTTTTTTCTAACTAACTCTACACTTGTATTTTAAACAAACTAATCACTTTATTATTTTTCTATATTCTACGATGTAACTAACCATCTTCAGTTTTTGAAAAATTAATTTTTAGTGGCAAAGAATATTTAGTACTGGGGGTGGGGAGGAGGAGAACTGGAGTTCAGACTGGAGTGAGCAACCCATTTACGAAATTAGCCACAAAGTTACTATTTTTGATACATTCACCTTATGTTTTGATCTTTTTGTTTTTAACACTCATTAAATTAAGTTTAATCATAAGTATATGTAATGTACCTCAGGATTATGACCTGCAATCGCTGCTTTTGCCATGCTAAATAAAATATTGGAATATCGTAACGGTTGCGTTAATGGCAGTTTACTTTGTGGTCGGTTCCGTCGCATTTTTTTATTTTTTCTGGCATCTTCACTACGCCAGGAAGCGCAAAGGTCATAATCATAATGATCATCACCGTAAATTGAAGAGGTCGATTGGAGGGCATCTGCTTAGAACTGGGGAGTCATCCCTTTGGTCCATGTCGCAAGGGGAGGAAGAGCCGGAGGAATCCCGAGTGCTTTCCATTTTGCAAGCTGTGGATAGATTGAAGTCCCGATAATTGTGTTTATTTAAATGTTTTACACACATTAAGCATAGATGTATAGCATCCTTGTCAAGTTGTTTAGATGATATTTAACGTAACACAGTAGGAAAATAAGAAAGTTTATTTATTAAATCAATTCAATGACAAATTAACTTGCTTAGTTAAATGTGATTGTATTATTTGTACAATATCTTATTATATTTTTTACTTAATCACGATAGTTTATTTTGTATTCCAGTAGGGAATCTGTCATCACAGAGATCACACAGTGTGTGCTTGCATATATGTACTTTATCATATTTCATATTCTATATCTTCATCGACTCCATCATTATCTTACAATTGACTAAATCTGCACTACTATGATAAAATTATAATTAAATTAAGAAAACGGCAGCTGTCAGTCCCAGGGGTAATAGGAATATGGGAAGGGTGATAAGGGCGGCAGCAGGAATCATGCCCATCCCAAACATTTGTGCTATAAAAACGGGTACAAGGTACGCTAGGAAGGGAGTGAGGAGAAACGTTCTGCTTGATTCAGGCTCACTTTTTATTGTAAGACCTGTGGAGGGAACGGCGACAGGCTCAGGGTCCAGGGCACTTGAGTCGGATTTGGGCTTTGGACTGATTTGCTTGTTCTTCTTCACTTTCTTCTTTTTCTTCTTATCCCCAGCTGGAGGTGATGATGACATGGTGGGGAAACCTGAGAGGGATCTCGGTCTTGGAACCAGGCGCGCTGACTTCTGAGGAGGATGTGGGGACGCTACCACTGTCGTAGGTGTAGCTGCTTCTACTGGAGCAGATGCGGCATTAGAAAAGAAAAAACCCATCCGAGGGTCATTCATATGGAGGTTGTACCAACTGGGGCTGTATGCCTCCGCTGGTGAAGGGGACTCCATTTGGGGTTGGTGGTGTGGGGCGGTTGGGTACTGATGGTGTCTGTGATGGGGATGCTGTTTCGTGGGGGCAGCACCTTCGAGGGAAAAAATAATTTCAGTCAAATGAGATAAGCTACTTGCATGAGTAGGTAACCCGTGCGTAGGTGCGTATGTCTTTGTTTTACAATTTAATTACCCCAATATAAGTACTCGGCTACTGTAAACAGTGCCTATTAATTACAATCATTATATTTCATCAAAGCTCTCATTTTATATTCGGTGTGAGCTTATCAATCTGTGTTATCAACACTGAAGCAAAATTCAGAGCAAAAGCTGCGAGCAAATCCTACAAATTCCGATTGGATTTATATTAACAAACTCGAGCAAATATACATATATAATATGTAATGAGGATTTTTTTGCAAGTTTGTGGTTAGCCATTCAATATAAAAAGATTTTAGTACGATCCATTCTACAATTACAAATACAACACGAAACATATTTGAAATTCAGAAGAGCCAGCGGAGCTCCCGTATATGAATGAACCCATAACGAAATGACTCACGCATCATTTATCACTAGACCTAGACCGGTATGCAATTATGTATGTATTAGCCAGAGAGCTTCATTAACCAAAATAAAAATGAGAAATACGCAATAAATTATAAATTCATTTGAAATCATCAGCGCTCTTTTTTTTAAGTTCAGAAGTTTGAAAATTTAATCTGAATTCGAATAGGTAATTTTTAAACAATCTGTCTATTATGTATTCTGCTTCTGTGTCACGGTCAATTATATGTTAGTAACTTTTGTATGGGGCAACGTGAGACAACTGTGAAGGACACTACGCTACGTACCTGAGCTTGAAAGGGTTATCGAAGAGGATGAAGGTAGAGAGGAAGATGAAGACTTAAAGTTGGTGTCGGAGGATGGTGATCTTGATGGCACTATACTACTGGCGCTGATTACATCTGATGCAGTACCTGCTCCACACTTTATAAATTATAAGAAAGATAAAGTAAAGGATTATCCATCACCTTCCCAATAAAATAAACACAATGTTATTCAACGAATAAATTATTTAATTACCAAATAGACTAAAGAAATCGCAATCAAAAACGGGATTTCTAGCACTGCTAACTCAGATATCCCGGTATAGTCCCGTCTTCGGGCTTTCCGGGCACATAACTTCTTCACAAAATACATATTTAATTGCTAAACTGCTTTATTGAGCTGAAATATTTTGTAATTATAATTTATAATTATTCCATGTCACTTCACATTCCCCTTTCAAACACTCCTTTCCATTGAATGTCAACTGTGACATTTCTAGGTTATCATCGCAATCACTCTGAAACTGCTACAAAACCGATTCAAATCCGTCTTATATTTGTAGGTATTTTTTTAAAAAATTTATTCCCATTCACAGCTTCACTCCCCCAGAGACGAGCACAGACTGAATGAGCCGAGTGATAACATGTCCCATACAGAGCCTCGCCAC
>JAQGAH010000545.1:0-33322 GCA_034696885.1 Lepidocyrtus paradoxus | reverse complement strand
TTGATACCACTTTCGAGCAAATCCGTGACAACAAGTTCGTGCCACCAAAACCTACACACTAATCGTCAGGAACAGTACTTCGCATTATTTTCTTTCGCTCAGTTGGTTAGTTGTATGTCTGTTGAATGTGTGACAAAAAGGAGTATCCAGTTCTAAAAAAAGCGGAACAGCTCTTTTCATGTAAATTTTGGTTACATGAACCTGTATTTGCTTGTCATTAGCAACGTGTTAAATTATTTGTCTTTCTCCATAGTAAAAAACGACTAGAGAAGTTTGCTTAAGCTTATTCAAACACACTTCTTAAGATCGTTGTTGAATCTATGATGAGCTTACACGTTCAATTAACATTAGCCTCTCAATAAGATGTTAAAAAACGAAACAACCGACCCTTGTGGATTTACGAATAATAATTCTTTTAATTTGACAAGCTTAAGAGTTAGAAACTGAATGTAAGGGCTCCAATTAAAAGACTTGAATTAAGTTTTAGGCATATCATGATAGAGAAAGAACTAAAGTGAAAGTCACGCTTTGCTTGCTTTACGCTTCTTTGACCCAGTGCCAAGCCAAATTAAACTGGAATTGAAGTCGTTCCTTCTTCATGCTGCATGGGAAGGTGAAACATTCCTTGAAGCTAATGGAGCCAACAGAGACAATAACTACGTTCCATTTTATCCAAAGAGAAGTATCATGATTGCATAGCTCATTTAACTATCTGGAAACACATACGAGTTTCGGGGAGTTCACAACCATGCCATACATTTTACAGTCGTGATTGACCAGTGGATTGACCCTGACGTTGACATCATTTTTCTCTGAATTAGCGAAATAAACGCTATTACTTAGAGGTGGGAACGAAAATCCTTAAATAAATATTTAAGTGTTTATCTGTGTTACAATACAATAAAATAGACATGCCTTTTTATGACTTAAATAATTTCAACCTTGCAACTGAAATATTGCAATAAAACTCATAAAATATGGTCTACATTCGATGGAAATAAACAAAAACAAAGACACACTTGGCTTCTGTGAAATTTTAGAGGAATAGCAGATTTTAATATTATTGTGAACGCTGAAATGAAATAAATATTAAAGTTAAATCGATTACATGACCGTCTGTAAATTGCCTCTTTCTCACTAACGCTATCGAAGCTAACCATTGGCATTGACATCACAAACAAGTAAATTAAATTTGGAGTCTTTAATAGCTTTAAATCATTAGTCAAGCCACGAGTCAAGTGGTTCCACGTTCTATTTTCTTTTATCTAGAAAACTGTTATCACTTTTCATTTAAAAGGCGGTTTTTTGTTGACTTGGCAACTCAGTTTCCTTTTTGATTAATAGTAGCATACTTATGCGAAGAGTACAAAAACGGTACTTCCTCTTCGTTTAAACGGAGAAAATGATAATGAAAACAACAACGACGGCAACCCTAACCATGACATTCCCTCTTCGATTCGCTGCTTTCATGCTTCTCACAAAGAAAACCTACAGACCTAATAATAGGGCTTTATGCAATGGTTACCTACAATGGGAATAATAATAGCGGATAATGGGCATTGCGTTGATGAATTATGAAATGGTGAATGCTCAATTTTCAAAGTCGATGATTAATGCCAAATTTGCGAATGATACCTGCCGAGTGCTTCTAATAGAACGCAATCAATAGATAGCTGAAATATACAAGTCCATTTAATAATACTACAACAATATATGAAGAGGGACAGTACAGAATGCATAAAATATATGTTTATATCCATTCCAGCATAATGCTCGACTTTGGCATGCATTTGAGACGTGGAAGAAAGTCAGCTATTATGAATAATTTATGTCCTTTTACCCTCTCCTCCTTTTTCCATTGAACTACTTTTAGCCATTCCAGCCTTTTCGATGCTCATTAATCTTTTGTTGATTGCTTTCCACTTTGCCCAATGTGGAATCGTTCCCCCATTAGAGTACAAGCTCTCGTTGTTTCTCTTTAATACTTCCATGCCCAACGTCCTGTTCCAGTAGGTTAGGTATGTTTGCATAGATACGTCGACTATATTTGCTGGAGAAAATTTTGTGACATTGAAATAATATGCGTAGCAGTAGTCCTTTCACCAGCCACTGTTTCTCCACCCTTCTTGTTTTCATATTCCTTTGTCTATGGTCTGGTCATAAAAATGCCGAAAATACCAGTTTTGTCTTTGCATACACCTCCCTAGTAAATATTTAACTCGTTTTCCACAATTGGGTTAGGGACATGGAAGTCAATGTCAGACGCTGGTATTGGCCGTGAAGGGTTAGACCGTTGTGAATATTCTGCTTCCTCCTTACTTATAGCGTAATATTTGTCAGTTTTCATAGTCTCCTTGCCTTAGATAATCACATCAGGTTTTTATGGTAACTGGGTGCTGGGCATAAATAGTACAAGGTGGAAATTTAGTTTAAAATGTCGGGGTAATAAATGAAGTCTGCCTCAGTTGCTGACAGTGCACTGATCTGGATTTATTAAAAATTCGTTAGTGTTATTAGAAGCTATTCATCAACTTTCAGTTTACAATTTAGAGTAAAGATGTGGACTAGAAATTTAGTATCATGGACGATTGTTCCGGTGAGTTGTTTCTCAACGGAAATGACGGGGGTCTAGGCTTACGTTATCGGGGAATAGAAGGTGTGGTCAGACAGCCAAGTTTTATATCGACAACGTACAGTGATGAAACGGGACTGAGTGCGTCGATTGAATATGTGAATGACGGAAATGGGAATGAGGCGATCCCAGTTTTTGTGACGAAAGCGGGGAACAAGGTATTTATCCCCCCGTCAATAGCAGATCTCCTTAGGGATAAACCCCCAGAACTCCCCTATGGGAGTAGTGAGTGCGAGGATGAAGAAGGGGGTGACAGAAAGTCTTTTCTGAAAGATGGGGTTGGCGAAGAAGAAGACTCTGACTCGCTTGACTCTGACGGTCTGGTAAAGATTGGGATAAAATCCAGTAGATTTCCGGATGAGGACGATATGGATAGCGAGGAAGAACTTAATGGGATTCAAGTTGTCTCGACCAGAAAGATCTCTAAGACTTCCGATGATTTCTTTGAGAGTGACTTTTTCTTTGTTTTTTGGCAACAGTTTAAACACGTTGGGCCCAAGTTGGTCCCATTTCTCAAGACGTTGGGACTCTACTTCGTCATCTTCATTCCGGAAGACCGACCATCTCTATTGGCGATGACGATCAAATGCTTGCCCATCGTGTCCTTGGCATTGTTTATTGTGCTGCATGGGATTGGACTGACGGAAGAGTAAGTTATAATACGATTAAGTAATTCATTCATTCATTAACTGATAATATGAATTTAAAAAATGACCAACATAAATTCCCATGTATTATAGGCACAAGTTCTCGAGACGAATATTGACAGGTCTTGTGTTTTCTTGCTTGGGAGATGCATTTTTAATATGGCCATCGTATTTTCTCCATGGCATGGCAGCATTCGGGGTAGCTCAGGTAATGCATGAAAACTGAAACATAAAATACTCACTACACAAGTCCAATGATTTTACACAAAGCTTATTATAATTTTACAATTTACTATCATATATATTTCAGTGCTTTTATATTCGGGCATTTGGATTCCAACCACTTAACTGGAAATTGGGTTTGGCTGTATACATGTCAACGAGCTCAAGTACTGACGCTATATCCTTAAAAGCTGAATCAGACATTATTGCCAACGAGTGAATAGGATGTGAAATGAAATGAAAATAATGCAAATTTCTGTTGCTCTTAATATTTTGAGGTCTCATTCTAATACTGCCTGGCCTAATGTCGGATGCCGTCCCTATATTAATTGGGGTCTTAACATACTCATTCCTCCTCACAACAATGGTGTGGAGGGCTATTGCTCGAGTGGAATTATCAGGGTCTCTAACCTGGAGTAAACTGTCATCCTGCGTTGGTGCAATGGTCTTTGCCGTTTCAGATACCATTCTTGCACTCAACCAATTTTACACTAGCATTCCATACCATCAGGTAAGAAAAATGCTTTCTTACGAATGATATTTCTCGACAAGGTCATGATTTTACCAAAAACAAATTTACATAGTCAACTATCTAATCTCACCGTCTTTTTTCTTACTAGACCTTAGTCATGGCTACATATTACATTGCTCAACTGGGCATTGCCTTGAGTGTTGTCGCCACAAAAGAAGAGCCTCTGAAGCCCGAGGATGGACTAGCCAAAGACTTACCCTCCAGCCAGACCACCACCGACTCATTATCCGGAGAGTCGTTGAGACTTCGGAAAAACAAGCTCACTATTTAAATGACGAAGTACTCAATCAAGATCATTATCTTTAATAGCAACTCGCGGAGCTTATGTATGACACTCGCGTATCGATAAGTTTTTAAGTAGGATGTTGAACTCGTCGTAATTTTTTGTTCCTAGAAATATAGTATTTTAAAGCGCGATACAATTATCCTCGTACATTTTGTATATATGCAGCTTTGTTACATGTCTAAGGTCTCAAGGGTCGTTCACGCTCTAATTGATGAAAGGGAGCAATCCTATTTAAATGATTAAGATGTTTTTTTTTCGGTTTTAGTATGCCACAAAGTAAATATCAGCTGAAAAATACTTATCATCGTTATGGCAACGACTATTCTCCGGTTCATTGTACAAAAAAAAGTATTCATGAAACTATGCTTTTCAATAGTCTTCACGCGCGTTTCGTAGACTGAAGTGATAAAGTTTTTCATGACAAGATGTTTTTCGTTGCTAAGATGCTGAACTGTAATAGGATAAATAATAATGATAGGCATGCTAATATTCAGTTTGTTAGAAGTAAATATTTCAAGGACTTTTGTAGTGGTGTGGGCAATTGCATATGAAACAGTTTAGATTGTGGGTGGCTCAATATTATTTAAACTTTAGTGAAGATGAATTAGGTAGATGGTACTATGATGATATTTTTTAAGTTAAAAAAATATATGAAAAGGTTGATTGGATGAAAATATGACAAGTCTATGAATGGAGGTGGCAGGTGGGATAAAAACGAAAGAAATGTTCCTAAAACTGCAAAGTTATGGAAAAGATACAAAAAAGCACAAAACAATCAGTGTAATATTTATGTTATTCAAAAAGTTTATTTATTGAATTGTTCATCTTAATTAGTTTTTAATATCAAAACTGTCAAAATTAAAATTAGAAAAAACTTTTGTCATTTTTGATCCACCCAGAATACGGGGACAGTAACAAAATAAAAGTTAAAAATATTGCAGTATAACATAACCAGATTAGTAAAAAAGTATTAGAGATTGGACGCAATTAAAATTAACAATAATTTAAAATGTGGTATTTAGTGTAACTCTTATTGACGTTCTTTGGATGATATCGTGTCAGCGAGACCTGCGTCAATTACTTCTTCCTGTAAAGAAAACAATTCGTTTTAGTCAACGTGAGGCTAGCAACATGCGATTCTGATCATCAAGTTCTCAATGTACGCTCCTTTTCATCTTATCAAAGCTTTAGACAAAAGTATTTCCTTACCCATAAGAATTTGACCCGGCAAAAGCGTTAGCTGCACTGAAGGCCCCACCTCCTCCATAACCAGGAAAACCACCAAAGCCCGAACCAGAACTAAAAGCAGTTGCCTGAGAACTAGCAATGCCATTACTTCCAGGAAATCCTCCATATCCAAGTTGACGGTTACGTCTTACTTGGGAAAGAGCTGCAAAAAAAATCACAATGAAAATCACAATTAAATATAATCTCTACACAACACACGCCAGGACGTTTCCAACAGCAACTAAATCTCATCCTATTTCATTTTATGTCTAAATATCTGCGGAAAATAAAATTTTGAAAATTTCTGAATGTCAACTGGGTAACTTACTTTCGTCACTGGTGTTAGGATCAAGATTTTTGGCTTCAGCTAGGATAACCACGATGGCCAGGACAAGGACACAAGCTGTTTTGAGATCCATTTTGGGAACTGAAGTTTTTGACACTGGGCAGCAAGTAATTGTGAAAATAAAATCGAACTCGAACTCAAATGAATCCTTGGCCCTCGCTCCACCGTCCTTTTATAACCTCGCCAAGTCCTTCAAAAGTGAACTTTCCGATGAACTTTTGCAACATGTGAAAGAACACAAGATTTACAGCAAAGCTTCTCCAACTTTAACAATGAACTCTAATGCCCACTTGAGTCCTGGTATGTTTGAGTCTAGTACCAAATCCGCATAATTATATTAATAGACGATAGAACCGACACAGTTTGGTTAGGTAAAGGTAAATGGTCATGCATAGCGATATTCAGTCAGCTTAGTCATCTCCATCCATTTTTTCCTCCAATTTAATTGAGTCGTCTTTACTACTTGTTACACTACGTGGACCCAACCATTTCGCTAAAAAGAGACCTCACAGAGATAACTTAAGATCGAACATACAAAAACCACTCAGATATCCAATTTGAAATTATCCATCCATATAGCGTTCTCTGTAATCAATATGCCACCTTCAATAAATCCCCAGTGTAAAAAAAAACTGGACGACAAAATTACTCAAATTGCTTGGAAATGACTCACTACTACCTGTGTACTGTGTACACCCTCGCCTATCATGGATCTGCTCTAATTGATAAATTTGCATGTAAGCCTCCGCTAAACTACAGATATAGAATTTTTTATCTTATCTATCGAAATTAGTCAAAAGAGCTATATTCTGTTAGTAATGCTTGTTACGATTATTCGTAGTAATCGGTGCGCTTTACACAGACAGTCAAAACTACTTTCAGGTATGCATCTTTTTCATCATATATTTTTTCTCTGGATGGTCTTTGTTACATGCGAAGTACGGAGTGCAAGGTCGAGCATAAAAGGCAAGTTACTTTTCCTCCCAATAAACTACATTTTCTTTAAAACAACAAGGGTAACTTTGGAATTGAAATGCTACGATCAGCATAAGCTACTTTGGACACGTTTGATAATGACTGATGACTAGTCCGCTGGGGTCTTCCCTGACCTGGCGTAGCATCCAATGTCCAGAGTTGAAAACAAATTCTTGATGGATCTGATCCTCCGGAGAAATTAGCATATGGATAGAGGAAAAGGGACAAAGGTACGACGACCTCTTGTCGATACAAAGGATGCCAGCTATGAACTTAAAGGAAAGTTCAAAAGATTGAGATTTTCCAGGAGTTTCTAGAGTGCTTAAAGTAACTTCATAAAGATTCATATAATACTGGTATATAGGTTTTTTATTCATGTTCAAAATGTATATAAATAAACATAAATAAGCAATGTTATCTGCGATAAATGCATGCTTCCAGCTCTTATATAGCCTTTCCAAGAACAAGTACACAGCCTTCTACACTATCTACATTAGTTAGTTAGTCAAACAAAGGCAAAGGACAAATCCCGGGAGAAATTCTGTTTCGGGCCCGGTAGATAGCGAAAGTACTTACTTTATACGGTCAAAGGCAAAGTGTAAAAATGAATGCAAGCAATGTGTCCTTCTCACTAATGGTTATTCTGGACCGGGCATGCATAGAGGAAGAATGATAAATGATAGGACAGAACCATAAGTTTTTCGTTATGACAATAAATATTATATGATACACTTAAATAAAATAGAATTTGACGTTCTGAACTCCTGGTGGTTTTTCCATGCTAAGGAATGAATCCACCTCCATTCACTTTAAACTGGATCAGAATAATAAAGTAGGTTGTGATAGCTCCAAGAACCTGACAAATATAAAAAGAGGGAAAGAACGGTACATGAGAACATCAACATCTCATATTTTCGGTTTACTTGAATTTGCATTTTACACTAGTCATTTTCGAATGAAGATTGAATAAAAAATGCTTATACTTACGGATGTCATTAATGCCTTGTTAATGACAAAATAGCCTGCTGCACTGATACTCGCCGTGTTGTCAATCGCAGCGAGAAATGCCTGAACCTGTAAAAAAAATGCTCTTGCTACAACACCTAGAGTACTTAAAGTTTAAGATAAGCAAAGCAATGAAAACTAACATAAAAAAAATGCATAAAATATTTCTTGTGAATAGTTTTACTTGTAAAATCCCATTGTCATCCATACGGCGGAGGGAGACACGTTGGAGTGTTCCTTGTAAGAATTTGGCCTGTTAGTGAATAAATGAAGCAAGTAAACTACTTCATACAACTTAATTGAGGAAATGGAGTAGCAATAGATAACAAAAATTTATGACTAAATAGGTTAGGTTAATGCTACAGTTCATCTTTTTTTTACCTGACAACAAATGTGCTGTGCAAAACATACGAGAACAAAGATCTTTAGAACGATGAAAACTGCCTGACCAGCGTAAATGACCCAAATGTGCTTTGCATCCCGTTGAAAGTAGATGAGGAAGTATGTGTACAAAATGAGCCCAATAAGGCAGTAAAGGAAGTCCCGGACCAAATGGTTTCCGAAGATGCAGCTCATGGACATTCCCAACGTCCGTATTTCACAGTGGAGTATCCTCATCTTCTCCAAGTCATCCGCTAATTGTTCTGGCTTCTTTTCAAGTTTCATCTCATCCAGCTCCCTCCCATAATCCTGGAAGCTGACACATATCCCACAGGAGGGAAGAACGGGACTCAACAAAGTCATGATTTTCCTGTTGAAATGTTCCATCCTCAGCCTAATCGCGTTGAGGAAGAAAACTGCAAGGGCGGTCGGGATAATGAGGGCCATCAGTGCCATCGTCACTATCGGCCCCATTAGAAAATCCGTGAAACATGGGACATCCACATCGTACACAAATAGGAACATGAATGATACCAAGGTGAAGATGAAGCAACCGGCCAGGTAGACAATCACCTTCTTTGCAAACCACCTTTCCTCCATCCGACCATCAAACCGGAGGATTTTGTCAATGTTGGTGAATAGCTGGACAAAGTTCAGAACATCGCACCACTTCATTGGGAACATGAAGAGGGACTGTACTCCAACTAAAATTGTGGAGTAAATGAGAGCCAGTTTAACGTAGTAGTCCATGTTGGTTTCCCCATTTTTCTCCATGAACGTTAACGACTTTGGCTTCATGACATGGCATAAAATCGCCCCACCCGTAAGGAGCAAAAATATCAACGCAGAATAGCAATAATCCAAAACATGGACAAGTCGCACCTGCCCATCACTCAAATCTTTGACAAATGCAAAGTCATAGCAGGGAAAGAGGCCAAAAATCTTCGTAAAGATTCCCAAGGGATGGAACGCCTTTTGTAGGGAAAAAGGGTCGTAGCAATTGGTGCGATTCTCTAAAGTGCAGACGGGACTCTCCTCATCCCAAATCCGAGCTTTTTTCGACTCCAGCTTTGACTCTGCATTCTCCTTAGTTTCAACGATCACTCCCATTACTTTCGTTATGGAAAATTTAACCCCCATTTTGATGAGCTTCGGTGTACTGGCTACACCGAAACTTAATCAATTTTTCCTTCTTCCCAGAACTACCAAGGCTTCCTAGAGATGAAAGGAAAATTGCTAGTGAACTGATCGGAAATATTCTGCAGACTAAATTACGACTTGTCATTGTAGAGGGATCAAATGGACAGTCACAAGGTTGAACACCAATCTTATCAATGTGTGATTTAATTGTCCGAGCTTAAAAGGAATTTGTCAAAGGGAAGACCAATAAGTTCGCATGATAGCTCAAAGGATATCACATTACGATAAGAACCCATGCCATCTGTCACCCTTGAACCTATAGTCCTCTAAAGCAAGTTTCAATGCGAAGATGATATTGATATTGATGATGCAATACATCGAACAATTAACTAGACCATTATGAATCTAACAGGCAATGTTAAACATGACTCCCTCTCAATTTTCTGGAAAAAACGTTCATGTAAAGAGCCACCATATGGTTATCTCAAAGGTAAATTCATCATAACTATTACTAATGCGACTGTTGAAGTCACAAGCACTAACTAAAACATCCACATTACAGCTCCAATCATGGTCCATGTCCCCCTTTTATTCCAACGCTTACTATATAAAGTTTGATGACGGATTAAAATCTGATTATTGAAATGATTACATCTGAAACGAAATGAAATGATTTTGGTGTACAATAATAAGTATTTAATGAAGTGTTTTCTTGCAAATAGCGTCAGTGATTCGTTAAGCTAAGCTCGAGCGCCACTAACAAATAAATTGATTTATTCTGAACTGGAGCTCACACTAGATGACATCATGCACTTCTATTTTAGAAAATGTGTTTAGTCCGCGTTAGTTCCCAGAAGTAGTTGAAAGCAATAATGTCCATTATAATATCCACTTTCAACAATTGTCCGAACTGACCGTTTTAAGTGGGATTCTCCAAAAAAGCTCTTTGTGTCCTCTTCATCAAAGGTTGATGGAGTTTGAATAACAAAGCGAAATGGATTAGGATGATGCAAAGGAATGGAATGCTGCTTTCATCCACCACACTTCCCATTTCCCCTCAGTATCATCACTACTCCCATTGACTTATTGATAGAGGTCCGCCACACTCATACATTTTATATGATCCGGCTGTGACTGGATTTAAGTAACGAGAAAATAAAAAAAATCGGGGGCATCAGAGTGTCATTTTCAATTCAAAGTAAACTCTGGTCGACAAGAGTCATGAACCTTGGGGTCCATAATAATATGTAGCTTTAGGTACTCCTGTGGTTTCCGTTGAATATTATTACCCATCAATTCCCTCTTTTTGTCCCTGTCTCCCTTCCCCATTTTATTTTATTTCTGGCATCAGCAGCCAAAGAGCCAGGTAGTTAAGTAGACTAGAGGGGACTAGGAATTTTAAGTGAATGAAGAAGCGATTGTGAGTGCTCTTTGTTGGTCGACTCTGACTGTATCCTCTCTTTTCTCCGTCCAATTTGCGTTTGTTTGTGACTTTGCAAGTTTACGGTTCCAACTCCATCATCACCGCTCCACCGTTCCCTTCCGTTTTCTCGGGCTGGGAAAATATCAAGCTCGGCGAAAGGGCCCTCCTACGGTGGAAAACCAGATATAGAGTCACACAACGCCTTGTTTCCCTCTAATAATAATATGCCTTTCACTCACACAGCCATTCTTTCTAGCCACTCTCACTAACTCCATCTTCTCCCTTCCCCAACGACAAAGATACTTTCCGCCTAAGCCTGGACTGACTAACGTGAAGTTATCCTCTCCATCTCATCAGAGAACGTTCATACATTTCATACGGATTTGTATATAGCATTGCATATCTGTATTGCCCTTTCCCTTTAGTCGAGCCATCGGTGACGGAGGCAGAGAGAATTCTCACGTATTGTAGGGAAAAGTACCCTTCCACCACCCAACTCACTTCAGTTTGTTGGAGAAGTTGGCGTTGAAACGTTCCATCTTGTATAAAACAAGCGACCAGTCTGGGAAAGAGAAAAACGTTGCGAATCCAAACGAGATAAAAAGGAGCGACAATATTCACCACGACTCAGGACAACAATTCGTTCCCCCCACTTATTTCCAACTATATATGAAAGGAGTCAACTAAAAAAAGGGAAGGAGAGCGAGAGAAACATCCCGTATAATAACACACATAAAATATATTTGTTTCGAGAGTTGTTTAAGGGGCGTCCAGAAGTTTCTCATTATCAGTTGTAGCCCTCACGTTCCCCTCTAAAGGCTCACAGAAGAAGACCAACACTTGAGTTGCCACAACTGTTTTTCTCTGCTCCTTCCTCTGCCAAGACGGAACACAGCACGGAGGACAACGAACGTACACACTTTTCTCGCCATATCCACCAGCCCTTATCGTACATTCTGATATAAAAATAGTCACGGGAGAAGGCTAATTTTTCTTGTTTTGACCAGCTAAGCTTTCTCCGCTCAGCCCCAACGTTGGGGAATTCTCTCAAGGAACAGAAAGATTAGGGAGGAAAACATACAGAAAAAAAACAGCGGAAGACATACTCTGCACAACTTCACAAAAGAGTTTATCTTCTTCTCACGAGTTGGTTATATATTTTTTTGTCAACTTTGGCAAGAAATAAGTACATGTCGTGTGAGGCCCAGTGTACTTTTAAGAGTGCTATTGTTCCCATCCACGACATGATCGTGGTCTCCTTCACTTGATGGTTTTTTCATCATCCTTTCAACAGCTTATCTAGGAGGAATCTCAGTTGTTCCTTGTGACGTTCCCATATTTATCGCTTTCAGATAAACTTCATCCCTCACCTTCCGTTCATCCTTTGGCTTCAAAGGTGAAGGGATAACCAAAAGAGTCAAGTGCAAATCAGCAATATTGTTTACTGAAACACACACTCGCCAGGGGAAGATATCTTTGCCGAGCAGATATATTGTAATAGCCCTCTTGGAATCTTTACTTATCCCATACATAACAAGAAAGATATAAATATCCAGCGTGAGAAGGGAGTAAAAGTGGGGAAAAAAGTTTTCATCATTCACTTGAGGGAACAGAAATAACAGGAGAACATTGAAAATAACAAGCAGCTTCGATTATCATCCTGTAGCACGGCGACAAGGAAAAAAATATTCCCTTCTTTTGCGCAAAAATTTCAACAAAGTACTTTCTCTCGCTATATTTATTCTGCTAAGGAAGCCGACATCCACATCTCATCGAGAAAAATGGCTTTCAAAGGAGTTACCCTCAGTTCTGGCACACTAACCATTTTCCTTTTCTGCACTGGTAAGTAAAAACTTGTTTTAATGCTCTTGGTCTCATCGTCATCATTTACATGAACACCTTCCGCGCCACATTTATCCCCTTTCCGGGATATATTACAGTTGGGTAGAAAAAAAAAGTTTCCCAGTTTTTAACACTCTGTTTGCCATCAATTTAATGGCTGATGTGGGGAAACTATCCGATTATTATACAAGTCTATCCGACTAGCATGGGAGCGACGACATATCGCATTGGCGCATTGTGATTTTAATCTTCTTTGATGGAAACAAACTGGAGGAGATTGAACAAGTTCTTGGCTTAAATATCTGACGTACCTTGTTCCCCCAGACTTGATAGAATATAACATTCCACATTCCTACGATCCGCTTTTCTTCATATAAAATCCGATGATGACGGATCAAAACACATCATATTTTTTTTACTGTCGTGCCCGTGGTTTCACAATGTGAGAAGTGCTCTATTATGTGCAAACCGGTAGGCATTTATCCGATAGAGACACGATCTTGGAGGAAAAAACTCCCCCAAGATGATATAATAGAGCACCACAATGAAGATGGGGAAAAAAGAGAAGAAAAAACATCTTCCTCGAAAAATGATTTATTGAATATTCTTCTCAATATTGACAGTAGAATGGGAAAGGGGAAGAGTGAGGAAAATGTCACAATGAGATGAGGAAACAAGTGAGTTGAATTGGGGAGAGGAGATGAGATAAAAAATGTGCTCTGCACACAAAAACGGAATGTCTTTCTTTCTCAGAGAAGAAAAAAAGTTAAGATTTGGGGAAGGAGAAGTGTGGGGAAAGAGATGGAAATACGTGAACTTAGGCTGCTTGTCATTTTTGTATGGGACATTCACCGGAAATGAGTTACAGGTACGGTTGAGACTCTCGGAAGCAAAAATGTAATTCCATGCTGATTCTCATTTTGAGTTTGGATGTGACCGGAAATAATGTGAAGCTTCTTGTTTAAGAAATTTTGCAAAAAATGAAATCCATCTCGGTATTTCTATACCTACTTTACACTAATTATGTAAATAATGTAAATAAATATGTGTAATGTGGAATAAGCCCTTTAAGGCTTCATGGAAATAATCTGGTTTGGCCAATGTTTTATTTGTTTGACAAAACGGAAATAAAAAAATGCTTAATTATGTATTCATCTGGCATGTCAACCAAACACGAGTTGTAATAAATGAAAGGGTTTGAACAGTAGATTGTGTACTAATTGGATAAAATTCCAGGTTCTTTACCTTTTATAATACAAGCAGGAAATAGGTAATTCGGCCGAGTTGCAAATGGGATGGAATTCTTTAGGAATGAGCAAAAATAAAAGTTGTTAGTGTTCACATGTTCTATATACCTTTGCTGAACTCCTATCCTAGCATTCCAATTTCCAATGCCCAATTTACTGTAATTGGGTTGCATACCTATGCATAAGTTGGGTTTTTTGAGGTACGCGGATATCCCTAGTTCACTGAATATTTACAAGTTTCATATTTGAAACGACAAGTAAACTGCAGTTAAAAAATTTCTCCGCAAATTTAACGGTCCTGCTTATCCCTGACAGATATGAGCAGTAAATTCAGTTTGTTTGCTTCGTCCAATGCCCCATTTTCTACCACTTTGTTGTTAGTGGGAACTCCCCAAATAAGGGAGTTCCATGCGAGGAAGCTTGAGACAAAAAAGGAGTGTAAATACTGATGATGTGACATGTCAGTAATGCTCCAACAACTTTAATATTGTGCATTCATCATCACATTCCTCAACCATCTCATCCAGCTCGTTTCAAAAATTCATGAGCCCTTGAACATATCATGCACCCTATTCATAATCAACCCTAGTCTACATATTCATTTGATGTTTTCCACATGAGCGAGTACGCCTGCTTTTAAAATGTTTTCAAACTCATCTTTATATAAAACATTCCGCTTGGATTTCCCTCCATTCTTTTCAACGCTGACTGAATATATATTGCAGAAATTGTTTACCTTTTTTGCGTATTAGCAAATAGCTTAGCATCCGTTCTTTGATTAACTCATTCCCATAGGCCCATGTAAGAATTATTAAATATGTTCGGGCCGAAGACGCTATTCTGAAGGTACCTCCAGCAGCCATGCTTATCATACCGTTCTGCTCATCACAGGACCAAAATGCTGTTCCACTTTCTGTCCTTGCCTGGAGAGCCAGTGACCGTTATATTGCGTTATAAGTATTTCCCTACGCTGGAGGAATACAGAAGTGGAGAGAGGGAAAAAAAGTAAATTGTGAGCATGTCATAATTTGTAAGTGTGCCTTTCCAACCATATAAATCGTATTACTCTAGTTCAGCCTCCCTTTCTTTCCCAAGATGGAGATTCCCTCTACTTAGGTACTTCATCAGACAAACAAAAATAAAAATCTTAGTCAGTATATCTGTGGAGAAAGTCTGTATTATGTTTGTATTCGTTTGTCATCATCATTTTTACATGCAGACGTGAAAAAAATGAGAAAGATGTTTCCATTTTTTCTCCTCTCCTCTCCTCTCTCCTTTCTTGTTGCAAGTACAAATTGACTTCTTAAAGCTTCAAGCTTTCAGAAAATGCATAGTGATGATGCTGCTTCTTTTTTTCCAGTTCTGTTCACTTCACTACTGGGATATATGGTTTGAGGATGAGGAAGAAAAGGGGAAAAAAAGTTGAGGAATGCTTGCCTCGCACACTTTCATACGTCAAAATGTCATAAGAGAAAAGAGTAAAAGAATGAGAGGAAGACTGAGTGAGAAGCGGTTATCATCTTGATGCGTAGAAATAGAATCTTCTCCCATTCCACTCAACTTGCTTATAATGTAAAGCTGGAGAAAATTTCACTTTTTCTCCCTGCCTACCTTGAAGGGAGACGTGATCAACAAACCGAATGGTTAGCATAAAAAATTGGGAGTGGGAAAAGGGGCTCTTACAAGACAAGCTTTTACCGCTTCACTTTCCCCTACGTACATATGACGTGGAAAGAGCAAGACATTAGGGAGAAAAAAATATATACATCTTATAAGGTATGCAGTGAAATAACTGTAGCCATCGTGGTAGCATTAATACCCATTTAAATTTAGAAGTTGGAAGCTTTCCCTTGAAAAAAAATCCTAACTGTCCTAATTTCCATTCTTTTCTTCAAACTTAATATTCGGCAGGTTGTGGAGTATAGAAATTTCCTCGGAAAGAGGCTTCCAATGCAGTCAGCCAATTTTTATCTTCGCAACTGTACATAAGCCTTTATGCATTCCCATCACTACTCCTCTTATTCTTCTCCAGCTTCCATTAGTTGGGGCCACCAGGGGGAAATTTTTTGGGGAAAAAAAGTTATCATCATAATGTAAAAGTTTAGGAGAGGTGTGCAAACGGGAGCCACCGTTTTCAGCCGGGTTGAATAGCTCTAAAATATTTCTGAGATTGGGCCCATATTATAATGATGTCTCAGCAGAGCCTAGCTGCCTAATAAAATGATGGCTGACCAGAGGTAGCGCCGTTCATTTGGAAAAAATTAAATAACTCGAGTCTCGACATTTATGGGAGGCTACGAATCGACAATATTTTCCAAATAATATTAACGTTTATTGAATTTTCCATGCTCACATATAGCCATAATAAAAAGTAGAGTTGAAAAAATAGGGAAATTTCCCGTAAGCCATATCATGCTATCCTTATATAAGTGGTCCACGCCCTGACTAACTGAGCGTAGCAAAAGTGGAAGAAAACTCCAAGAAAAATAGCAAAAGGGAGAAAAATCTTATCGTTAGCTACTTTACTTTGGTAGCCACCTATATCTCTTTTTAAACGAGGAAAAGGATGATGATGATGATGCTGATGAGATACCGCGTCCGTACACTTCGGCCTACACTCTTTCCTCCAGCTGGTTGCTTATTTAAAGGGATTTTATATGTGTATTTTTTTGAATTCATTCCCCCTTACTTATGCAATATGTAGGTTAAATTGTCTATGGGGGCTTCACTGAAAACTCCAAAGAGCCGAGGCTACAGTTATTTTTTACTAGAAGTAGACCAAAATTGTGCATCCCTCCACACGTCTTACCTCTCTTTGCAATAATTTTTAGCGGTAAAGATGATGAGAAAACGTAAGTATAATATCAACATAGGAGAGCTATATACTGGACTTGGTTGTCGGAGCCCAGATAGTCCTTCCCCTAATATATATAATTTAATGCTTCCCCGTACTTAGATAATGGACCCACACACAAGTCTAAATTATTGGTAGGTAATTTATCCCCGAAAAGAAAGATGAGTTTTTCCTCCAACTAGCTCAGATTACAGAAAGTGAACTGAGTCAGGGAAAAGTTAGAGCTAGGCGCATAATACATGTTATACTCTATAAGTAAGAGTCTCTCGAAGCGCTGGTCCTCTTTGCACACGGCTCGAAAACCTGACTCCACACACCTATACTCATTATTTATACAAAGGGTCTTTTCTTACCAATGGAAATGAAAGAGACGGAAGAGTGACTCCGAACGGAATATCATTGTGCGGGGATGGGAAGGGAGCTCAACAGGACACTATCCATATCTTTCCCCTCCCAACTCTTGGAAAAGTCCAAATAGTGGAGGAAAAACATTCAAACTCGTATATCCACCCTATACGCTATGGATCTCCATCCTCATCAGCGGCGAGCAAGATAACTGCTGGTTTAGGCATCATTGTCTTCGCCACTTTCATTGGCCTGATGAGACGACAGAAAAAGTTGCGCTCTGAAATGAACTGACTAGATAGGTATATCCCTGGTCCTTGGTTCAATTGCGTAGTTCATCCATTCAAGTCTATGGGAGCGTGGATGAACATCTCGCAGTCCCTATTGTAAACACTGCTAACAATTAGTCCGGGGAAAAGGCAATACCTGTAAATTGTGTAAGGAAAAAATGGAGAGTGGCTGGCTGCATACTAATTTCGGACGGAACACTTTCCAAGGAGCACCTGCTCTCTCGCCTACACTATTCTTCTTCTCATCAGCATCCACTCGCTCATCATCATGCAGGCTCATCATCAAGCCCATTTCTAGAGTTTCTTGAGTGGCCGTGATGAGATACCATTTTTGGTGGTGCCATATAATATTATGCATATATATTATAATCTATGCATTGTTTGGGATGATGTTTGGCTGTTCCGAGAGAAAGGGAGAGCGAGGGAGGGCCACAGAACATTATGAACTCATCCTTTTTGCCCCGATCTGTGGTGTAAGTGGGGACTCAAGCAGATAATGAAAACCCTGTTATTTTTCAAATTTTACTCATAGTTACTCAGAGTCACCACTCCTTCCTATCATTTAGAGAGCTCTCTTTATGTGCAAACCACAGGAACAAGAATTTTCTCATTACAACTCCATCAGACTTCACAAGGCAAGAGGCGAAGTGGGAGAAGGGAAGTGAAAAGCTGCTCATGAATGATGAATGCTTAAGTGAGAGAAAAGTACAAATAGGAGTTCAACTCTCTGATGTGCTCCTAGCATACTTATACCGGGGAAGAAAACGGAAAGCCAGTCTATTGTCTTTCTTGTTCCTGCTTTCTCCTCTTACAAATACTAGTCTTAAGATGGAGTACAATATGAATTCTTAGCATTTCTTCATTCATTTTCTAGTCCACACATACGGCTATTAGCGCGCATTTTCTAATTATTCTCACAAGTTTGGTAAACGGATCACGTGTCTACAAACTAATATCTTAACCTGTTCTAAAACTGAAAAACGCAAAAATTGGATCCATTTTAATTCCTCCCCGTATTTATGCGTGCACTTGGATATTAATTCTTTTTCGGGGTGGGGGATAATGAGAGAATTGTTTAAATCGAGTTTGAAAGGGAGTTGGAGGAAACACCACAAGAAAGGGCCAGGGTCCCTGAAAGGAATTATCACATTTTCTTCTCGCTACGATATCTCTCTCTAGATGTAGTCCTGTTACATTCATTCAATTTCCCATTTCGAAGGAGACTTTTCGAAAAGCCAAAGTCATGCTTGTAAGGTCGCCTTCACTCCCTCCTTGCCCCAAATTTCCGTGTGTAGGGTACTTCTGCTTTCACTGATCAATAAACATTTTGCCTCACTGCGCTTATTCAACTGCTCTGCATTTTCTTTGTTTTCACTTCACCCTCCCCCATCCATATGTATATGAAGAATGGGAAGGGAATGTCTTTTCGTTTCGGAAGCTATACATATCCAGCAGAGCTATTTATTTTTGGAATAGGAGAGAAAATAAAAGAGTGAAATGAATGTGCCCATTTTCTATCCTTTGTTATGCCCCTCAACATCCCTATTATATGACTGCCTACTTTTTTCCCATAACAGACTTTTCCTCTCCTTCCCCCTCCAATTGAAAGTTAAGTTTGGAGAACATGGAAAGTAGATTTTGGTGTAAGAAAATAACAAGTTTTTGTTTAAAACAATTTTTTCCTCCGAATACCACAAAAACTGAAAGTTCCTTAAGAAAAATGGGATCAGCTAGTGCTTTTATGTTTGGAGAAACAAAATCGCCAGCTTTGCTCAATGAGCAAAACTCTCAAAAGCAGGGAAGGAGAATGATTTTTACGACCAAAATATATTGCTCGCTACTACTCTCTCTAAATATGACACATACAAAGGATAAATGTTAACGTAAGAATTTAAAAAAGGAAATGGGTTCTAATTATTATTGTCGCTTTAACGACATGACCAACTTGAGTGTAAATTCTAACAAAACACGAGTTTTAAAAGCCATGTTTCAACTTGAGCCAAGTCGTATAAATGGAGGATGCAAAATGTGAGGAGTGAATGATATCCGTGATTGGAATCTATAATTGAGGAAGGAGATAATGTGGCAATAGCAATTAGACCATCGGACGTTTTAAGTGGGAATTAGGTAGGACCCATTCAAATATAGTAGAATGGACTGGGCATAGCCTTCAGACGTATAACTTTTTGTTTGCCCAAAAACTATAATTAGTCCACTCTACCACAATTCAATACATTTGATATAGGGCAGGAAACAGGACAAGAGCAAGTTTTCCCCAGACTCGCAAACATTTTCTTCTGGCTACGCTTTAGAAAAGTGAAGAAGAATGGTAGCATGCAGGACTGGAGAAGGGGAGAGAGATCCTTGAAAGAGATTTTCCCATCTGCTCATACAATCATACACACCCTATCTGAAGAGAAAGCTACACCTGCTTTACGCTACGGAGTGGCTGTCTCCATGAGAAAAAAAAGTTTTCAATTTGGAGTGGCGCTGAAAGATGGCTTTTATTAGGGGAGTATCTTTGCGTTGTCTAAATAAATTGAGTGATTTATTAGCAACTATATACTTGGATAAGTTGGGTAGACTTTTTACAATGAAAAATTGCTTTCTGGACTAGTCAAAACTCTTCAAAATAGTGAGCTGATGCCTATTGCCTGTATAAACAAGGTATTTATATTTAAAAATCAAGAAAAAAATCAATCCACTTTCTCCAAAGTCGAAGATCCAATTCATCCTTCATGAATGTATACATGAACACATGTCTACTTCTTATTTATTTACTTGTCTGAAAAAAACAGTAGTTTAAATTTACAATTAATTTTTATCCCTATTTCTACTTTAATCTCCTATATTTGCTTACATAGCTATCTACATAGCTATATATGTAGATCAATTTTCCCCATAGGTACACCGTTCAAGCTTTACCGGATTAAAAAAATGCTCAAGCGGAGACTTCCAACAAGAGGGAATTCCAGATTATCAGCAAACTCCAATAGTAGTTGAAACTCCTATTAGTAGAGCAGTCAAACTAGGGTAGTTGGCAAAATTCAGCGTTGGAAATTGGGAATACATGTGTACCGTGACAAGAACAATATGTAGGAGACAGGCAGGAACCCCCTTTCCCTCTTACCATCTAATCATTCCTCATATTTTATTCATGTCGAAGCGGAACGCATATTTATAGACATCAAGGAGAAAGCCTCGTGTTACAGGATCCACCTATTTCAAAAGGGAAAAAAGGGGATGTTGCGTAACGCTCCATAGTTTAATCCCAAGAGGCTTAAAAATGTCAAATAACGGGAACAACAATCCCATCCATACATTCAGATTGTTACGTCTTTACAGCCGACATTAATAGCAACTTTTGCTTTCTCCATTGATTTCCCTCCCAACTCAGAGCTTATTACTCACCAATATTATTCAAATGAGAAGGGAGGGAATGAAATGAGGATAATCCCGACATAACAGTTGATAGTCTTCAAGTACACGGATAAAAAATGAAAATTTCAGGCTGATATGCATAGATTTATCTTTCCAGCCTTCCAAGTCTTGATTGCTCAGAAATAAGTACTCTGTCATTGTCAGTGACAACTTTAGCTTTGCTGCATTATTAAACTGGATGAAAAAAAAAGTTGCTCGTTTATAAGCGTTCCCTACGTGCAGATAAATTTTCCTTTAAGACCTCCGCGCACTTATCATATTTTTTTTCACATAAATGTACTTATGTAGGGATCCAAGACTGGATGAAACTGACTTTTTTTTTGTGTTGGCCTTACAAGCAGGATTTTTTTTATCAGAGCTTCTTTTTATTGTCGGGAGAAAAAGTGAAGCAACTTGTGTTCTTCCTCCCATTTTTATTGAAGGGTATCGACTACTGTGCAGTGAAAAATAGAAATAAAGAGGACCTCCCTCGGAGCGCAACTTTGTCGTGTTACCGCTCCCTCCTAATTCCATGGTTCATAAAGCCTGTTTTCCATCACTTCCCAATCCTCCCTAGTAAATTCTCATACAAGGAGAGCAAATCTCTGGGAAAAGTCTGCTTCCGCTCTACTTTCCCCTTCTGTTCTCCGCATATTATGGTTAGCTAGAGAGATATATAATGTATATAGCATTATGGAAGTACATGGATGCAAAAATAAACAGAAAAGGGAAAGTGAAGATAGCGGCCGATTACTTTTTTCCCTTTGGTTATACTTTTGGGTGAGTGTGTGTGAAAAAATGATGAGGGTAAACGGCAAAATGTAATCGTTCCATATATTTTTCACCATTATGTGCACACATTCCCATCCCATATGAGCAAGTACTTTCCACTTCCTTCAATTCCGTATAGTCTCCCCGAATATAAATTTCTGCCATCTTATACAAGTTGGGACTGTTGAAGACAGATATATTCCCTATTAGTATCATGAAAGGGAGTGGGGAAAGTGGAAAGGAGAGAGAGGGAGAGTGAAAGTGTGTTCCAAACGGGAGCATAACTTTCCCCGATATGATCTTTCGCCGTAGTCCCCAACTCAAATCAACATATAGAAAGGTAGAGAAACTAAATGCTTATTTCTTTCTCTCCCCCCCCATGATAAATCTTTGCATTCCTATTTAAGTCCACTAAAGGGCTTCATTTTGTTTCGATCATTGTCACTTTTTTCTGCGTGACTTGTCCCAAAAGATACCTTACTGTTTGGATCAAACCAAGTATCAGTTCGGGAGGGAAGCTGACCGCTCCAGTTGTGCACATTTTTTTCCACCATTTTCTTAATATCATCCATTTTTATACGTTTTTTCCATCTTTCACTTGGGGGAAGTAATACGCAGTTAAGGATTTTCTTTATATGGATGGGAATACAGTGGAGTCCCAAAATCGCTATATTTTTTTCTCACTGAAGGAAAATCGCTTAAGGAGGCAGATGAGAAATCGCATGATGCGTCAAGTGGCAAACGAGGACCATCTAAAGATAAGGTCTTCCAATTTTCCAACTTTTTCTTGTATTTCAGTTTCCCATCCATACTTTTATCTGATTTTCTTCGATTTCCCGCAGAAAACGAGAATTTTTTTTCGATTGACCTCGTAATACCCTATGGATAGGTATAACATGTGGTCTTTGCTTGCGTGTTTGACCACTCACTAAAGTGCAATGGAAGATTTGGAGGATGTGATGTGATGCAAGCTCCCGTTTCCCACTTTTCTGGAAGTGGAAAAGGAGAAAAAAGCATTCATCTACACTTGGTGGAACATTATGCCGGCATGGATCCAAAAATAAAGAGACAAATAAATAAGTTGGGTCTGTAGGTAAACACGTTATATTTTATTCATACTTTGCCAACCATATGTCTACTTGGGTTCTGGCTGAAGTTTGTATTGTTTACCATGGAATAATATAGATGCAGCTGTGTTGTACTTTTCCAGCAGCGTAAATAGTAAACAAATATAATATTAATGAGATACATGGCTGCATGCTCAACTCACGAATTTCTCCATTAATTTTTCTTTTTCTTTTCAAAATCATCGTGAGTAAACCGACTTTTTCTTTGAACATGAGTGTGAGTCTATATAGCTGGAGCTTGAGTCGAGTGGAGCGAGATCTCGTCGTTTTTTTTCTGTAAAAAACATTAAATATGGTATGGATCACATCTTGACTCTCATTCCTTCCATTCTCATCTTTTATTAAGTAAAGTGAGGAATTCAACTTGTCACATTTTCATTCCATTTCGTTCTACATTTTTATCATATTACTTCTGTGGGAAGATGGTTTTTGCAACTTTCCCAACCAAATCACTTCAGCATGCATTTTAGTGAAATTTGAATGGCTTTTGCAACCAGGAAACGCTTCACTTCAAGCAAATGAGGCACTCGCAGCTCGTATGAAAGAAGCCGTACGTTATGTAGCAAATGAAAAAGTTTATGTGTTGGTCTGATGGTTTGTAAAGATTTTTTTCTACTCACGAAGATACTTTCAACTTGTTTATTACTTATTGAAATAGTTAACATTTGCAATTGGGTCGTACAATCTGATTTTCACTGGTCATTGTAGTTTCCTTTAATGAAAATTCATTTCATTAGTGGTGAGCAAACAGAATTTTGCTAGGTACTTGCCCACCTACTCCCAACCTACCTTCCCTAACCTCACTTTCCATCCTTCTCCATAAACGACCTTCATAAAATCCACCTTAAATTCACTGCACTCTCTTTCCCAAAACGCTATCTGCTCTTATGCTTGCAAGAGCAAAAAAGTCCGTCAATTTTTTATGTGACCAAAACGAAAACGACTCGTTGAACATTTTTTTTCTATCTTGGCGAGTGTAGTGGCGGAAATGGGCAAAGAAATGGGATGGCATTTTGAAGTGTTCCAAACCTATACACTTAAAACACTTTGGGATCCACTTCGCCTATGTTTCAAGTACCACAAGTACATTTATTGTCTCCAAATCAGACATGTTTTATTAGCTGACATTATGAACTAACATTTGTAGTCGGGGTTGTCATCTCAACACTTTACAGGAAGGGGTAAAAGTCTCCCTCTCCAATCCACTACTTTCCCTTTAAAACCAATAGCAAGTGCAGCTAACTACGTATGGGTGGCATTGGCAAAGTTTGGAGGATTCAAATAGTGCTAGGTATATATATGTAGGTGCTCGTATGTCTTCAACTTTGTGGAATGAAATGGTTGGTCAGAAATTCGAAATGATGAGAGTAAGTCTCCTGAAATTTATTACGAACCTTAACATTTTACTACACGGTAGTAACTTCGAAAGGCATTATTACTTCCACTTGATCTTCCCGTATTGCGTATATTGTTTGGAGGAATTGCATAAATTTATCTTGTACTTTAGTACATATTGCTATTTTAAAGCCCTCCGCGAAAAAGGTAAGTTTTGCATAATGGGACGAGTACGAAACATGAGGGGAGAGATAAATTGAGCAACTATCTTCCCCTTCATTCCCTCTCCTGCAACTTTTTTTCTCCTCTGCCAAAACGCTCTTCATAAACATGCCAACGTTAATTTTAAAAGGATTTTTACGAGACACAAGTTAAGCCCGATAGTAGATTTCCAGGGAGACAGGTTGTAGAATACCCAGCAGTGTCGGATTTTAGTGACAAGTTTCAAATCCGACTTGACTACAATCCAAAGCAGAAATCTGCTAGCTTGATATGCTCCCGTTTGAAGTGAGGAGGGGAAAAAATATCTCGTGATTTATACTTTTCCCCCCGTATCCCCCTCAAATAATACTTATGCACATGGGTTTGTTTGAGTTTCGGATAACAAAAGGGTTTGGATAAGATTTACTTATGTGATAAAGTAGTATTACGAGATTACATTCTCATTCCCTTTCCCAAAACCTTTGTGGTGGGGATGATGTTCCCATTTTTCCTCCAACAAATATGAACACACTTTCAATCAGATATACATAATGTGCATAAGGATATGCGCCTACACTCCCAATTTCCCTTTTTTTCTTCAAGCAGAAGTGGAGTCCTCTCCCTAAAGATATTAAAAACAGAGCATATACCTAATCACATTACTACTGTATGCAAAGCCCATCAATATTATAAATTCCTCAGACTATATTCCATTAAAAAAAGTTATAAAACAAAACGAGTAAGTCTGCGAAGGGAAAACTGGAATATAGACGATTTTCTGGGAGGAAAACTAATAAATCTACGCATTACCTACACATCACTGATCATCCAACCTCATATTTTCCAGACACTCTTTTTCCTGTTTCCCCCCATTCCGTATTAGCCTCACATTATTATAAGTCTTGTTCTTCGTCTGCCTCCATTAATTCCATCAATTGTTGGGCCGCCGCGCCCATCATGTTTTTATTTGATGCGTGGCCCCGCTAGGTTTATCTGGAAATATAATAAATTAGCCATTAACCTTGAAAAAAAATCTTGCGGAACTATGCTTCAATCAGATTGATGAAGTTGTTTTGCAATCAAAATAGGTTTAATTCCAAATTGCGACATCAATGTTGCTACTACTGCATAGAATGAGGAATGCAGATGATAATGTATTGAATGGGATGGATGTGATCATCATCATCATCATCATCAAGATGGCATATCGAATCGAATCTAGCCCAACCTTGTTTTCAGCATTGTTTAGTCCATAATCCACTGTAGGTATTGTTGGGGATTGGAGCTAGTTTTATTACATGAAAACTGAAACTGCTCAATGGTGACTTTCTCTTCGATGTAGCTACCATTTTTATTACAACATAACCATCCAATTCCAGCATGGAATGCGATAAAATACACATCCCGTATTTAACCACAGGACATCCCATTTCCCCATAAAAATCCACTATTACTTTTTTCTAAATACGGTTTGAGCATTGGAAGTGAAACTTGATTAGCTTCTCTCAAACGCTGCAGTTGACAGTTGACAGTGGAACCGTGTATTATCCTCCTTATTGGATAGGGGACTAATCCCAAATGAGAATGAAAACTGTTGATGTTGATGATGGCATGGGGAAAAAAACGAGAGCTTCTGTAAAGAGAAGAAAAATATCATTATAGTACATCTTTATCGAAGTATAAGCTGTTTTTTTACAGGAAATAAACTCATCGTTTTTTTTTAGTCTTAAGACTTGTAGAGCAATATCTGCCAGTGTGCATGCATGCATGTTTGGACACACAAGTATATAGGGAAAGAGGTATGAGTGGGACCGTCGGGAAACAGAGTTGGGGAGCAGAGGAGAAAAAAAAGTACATAAAAGTCGTAGAGAAAACTGAAGAAAAGTAGTAAATGGACAAGCCAATAAGCCACAGGCTGGATGCTTGCTCCAGAGAAAACAAGTGAACCATTCAAACCTCGAAAGAATAGTTTTTCCCCTTTTTTGCTCCATCTCTCTCTTCACTTTCTTCTCACACTCCCTTTCCTGTCATGTACGCTGGGTCCCAAAGGGTACGCGTCCTTATCACAAGGATCATACGATCAGCCTGTTCCGCGACCTACTCAAAGAGGATATATATATTATGGGGAAACTCCACCAACTTGGTATTGAAGGGGAAAAGGGGAAAGAAATATGACTGGCAGTTTATTTCTCACAATAATTATAGCCCGTTAAAAAGATCATGCCGGGGAGAAAGGGAATTGAATGGTGGTGAAAGGGAAATTATATCCGAGGAACAAATGCACGATCCTTCTTCCAGTTCAAAAGGCTGACAATGAGCTGGGCTATTTTGCAACATTTTTTTTTGCTAGAAATAACCCGCTCAATACTCACTCACTGAGCTTTGGAGATACACCTATTATTCTTAATTGTGTAATAGCATAGTTTTAAAAATAAGGTATACGTACTTGTATATCATGTGTGCGTTTCAAGTGACTGATCATGCTTGCGATTAGCCAGGGGAAGCTGGGAGGAGGAAAAAAACGTATCATCATCATGTTTCCGTGATTAACGACGATGATTTGCTTCACTAACTACGACTCGCTTTTCTCTCCTTTGTTTCCAGGGAGCAGATCCAGACAAAAAGGTTGATTTGCTATCGGAGAAAGATCTAATCCCTTATTATAGTCCCCATTATAAGTTACTATTTTTCCGTGGCTGTGTTGTGACCTCTCGCATTTTTCTCCCTTGATGGGGAACTGGAGTGAGACGCGTCCTCGAAAGGACTCATTTGCCGATATCTTTCCTTCATCCTCCTCTAACTTGTATTCAATTAGCGATATTCTCCCCCTGCTCGGAGCGATCAAAAATTGGAGAATCCTCTCTGAATGAATGCTACAGCTATCCATTTGAATTTAGCGTTATCTCTGCTATCTTATCGGACTAAAGTGCATAAACAGACTGGCTGCCAACTCAATCCGGGCTAGTAATTGAAACAAGACGATAAATTTCTTTTCTGCCAATTCATGTTCCAGATCCGACTTACCCAGTTTATTGTCACTAAAGAGTAGGTACTCTTTGTTTAAGGGGAGAGTTCCTATAGTGGGCTCTTTTTTATGTAGTTTCTTCCTACTGCTTGGGACACCCCAACGATAATGGTGGCAGAAGGACGATCCAGCCCAGGAAAATGATACTAACTACCACATTATCTTCTCTTCCTTAGGCGATGAAGATTCAATCAGTAGAGGTCTGCTGGAGCTTTGCCGAGTTATTTTTTTTCTCTTCGACTTTTTCCCCCGGAATCCTTCTAGCCCGTTACATATATCTGCATTTTCTCCCTTGCTCCACACTTGTTATTCAATGGAAGGAAAATGACTATACATTTATCGATGCAGCTCTCATAACACTTTTCTTTCAGAGTCTGTGGGAAACTAGAGAATAAAGGGAGGATATTGAAATGACTATAGGCATATATCTCCCCACCGCTTTGAAAGCATTTTGGGTAAAAATCTGTTGGATATCTTGATGGCTATGGTATACATGGTAGCGTGGTAAATATCGACAAGTAAAAATGAAAGGCTCGTTTATCTCCCCTGTAGTAAAACTTGGCTTGGGGAAACTCAACAGCATTCTTCATCTCACTAGTCATTGTACTAGACTAGTACAATGTGGGTAGCTCTAGAGAAAAAAAGGGATTCTTTTTTCGCAAACAATTGCTTGATCAGGAAAGGAGATTCATCTATTTTCCCCCCTCTCGGGCTTTAACTTGTTCCATACGATCATCAGTCAGTGGAGGAAGAAAGTCAGTCTACAAAAATGAAACTACGAAGTAGGCTCTCTCGATATATGTCACTGCTCCACATATAGTCCTTAGTTGATCCTTTTTTTTGAAAAAAATAAGAATAAAGCATATCAACACACATGACCTGTGAGAATAACCGGCAAGTTTTACACGGAGATGGAATTCTCCCAATTTCCTGAATCCATTCTGCAAAGAGAAAAAAAAATATATAAAAGGGGATCAAGATTACAGCCAACACCGTTCCACTCTGTATACTTATGTTCTATTTTCTGCTTTGACCTATCTATTTTCTCATTTAGTGAAAGTGATATTCGATATCCCCCATCACTGTACACAAACCAAGTATGAGTGCCCATGTAAGGTTTTGAAGAAATGCAATCAAAGTACGTGTGATACTGACTCCTCCTTGTTTAAGAATAGACAGAGGGGAAAAGATCCTTCTCATCATTTCTCCCAAGCCTGGAACATTCTTATATGCCCATCATCATCACCATCATACATAAATATATATAGTTATATAGTGGGTCCTATATGTTCCATACATGAGAAGTGAAGACCTCGTTTTCCCAGGTCTAAACTAAGTATGCCTTGTAATATATCATGTTGTGTGTGTCTGTATGATATTCCTATTCCACCAAAGTGAACGCCTCCAGTGAGAAAAAAGTCACGACACCAGCAATCTCCCTTTTAGTTTCGTTTTCAAACGGAAAAAATGCAATTTAGCAACGGGCAAAGGAAAACTTCACACTGTAATATGAATAGAATAGTAGTCCAACTCCAATCTAAAGACCATTGGTAAGGGATCATGATAAAGGATCATGTTGTTTCTTTAGTAAAAAATAATAATATAAGGGCAAAGTGCATCTCTTATCATTATTTGAGGCGGGACCTTTCTCCCTCCATGCTCAGTTGCAACGGAGGGAAAAGATGAGAGCTGGACTGGACAGAGGAATGATGAGAGAATAGCAGGGCATGCCGTGCACGCTGTTAGTCCTTCACATGAGATATTCCTTACAGCTATCTGCCCTATTTCCGATTTTCTTTTGTCATCGAATCAGCCGTCAAAAGTGGAGAGAACTACAGAGGGGCTCGTAAATAGAGAAGGGTGGGAAGATAAGAGAGGCTGGAAAAAATAAAAAGGAGAAAAGGGATCCCATATCCCACTCCTTCAGTATTATCGACCTCGCATCATCAACTGATCTTTTTGTTAGTTTGTCTTGCCAGAGGTAATACTATTTGTCCATCATTTTGCGCCAACCCGGAAGAATTTTCCTCTGATTCCTTTGCCCTTTTCTCCCGCTGATTTGACTCCTGTACGGATATGATTTCATTTTTACTATCGTCCTTCTTATTTAATATAACATCAGTAAATGGGATTAAGTATGGCGAACTTAAAGGGGACACTATTTTGGCTTGCTGAGCCAGTCTGCTCCAACAATATTCTCTTTTTGTATTGTTCTTTTTATTATGAGAACACAAAAGGCTACAGCTGGGGCTACTCCTCTTTTTCTCTTTCTTTTCTTCGGGAATAATCCATTCTTCCCTCTTGACATGTCGGACAGTTATACAAGCCGGGTTGATCTTTTTACTTGGTGGCCTTTCATAATTGAAATCAGGAATGTTATGGAGTAGGAGGAATTTTCTCTCCTTCCCAGTGAGACTATATGATCTTTCAAGTCAAGAGGTCAATATCTAGGTAAAAGTTTTTCCATGTTAGGGTGAGATGACTGGGTATCAATAGGGATAGTAACTAGACACAAGTACATGTTTTCCTCCCTTGTCTGGTCATCTGTGTAGCCGTCAATTTTCGTCACGATATCTTTCCATGACCATCGGTGGATATGATAGGGCTAATTTTTCCTGTTCTCCCTTCCGGAATTCCCGGTAACTAATGTGTCTTCCACATCTCAATACAATTATCCTGATGTCTAATCCGAGAAGCGCAGGGGGATGGCTCCCAACTGGCTCCATTTGAAAATGATATGAAATAAAGTAATAATACGATAGGACGTGGGGACGTGACCATCGCCCTCTGTGTTTTAATCTCTGTGTGGTTGGTAATGTAATATGGGCTCATTATACCAATCCATTGGGGAAAGTATATGATTTCTATTTTGAAACTTTCTCCATCCAACCCGTAATTTTCAGTCCCCCCAGTGTTCTCATCATCATCGGATCGCATCTCTTGGCTGTCTTCCCTATTCCCAGATCGTCTCTCCTTTCAACACTTTTCTGCTCAGCTAGTGTGCTCTAGCCGTTGTCCTTCGTCACCCGTGTTAGTTAAGATTTGTGTGGCACGGCTAATCTGTAATTTTTCATGCATGCGACAAGCCCCGTCACGTGAGTCAAACCGCGGGAATTCGCTATGGGATTAGCTCACACTTGCAAATCCAATTTTCCTTCCACAGCCTATCCCCCTTTCCGGTTCTCTATTCCGACAGATCTTTCTCTCCTCATCAGTGGAGAGGACAAGATGGGCTCTTTAGTAGGGCATTGTTCTCCATGACATTAACCATCCGGATCCAGACTGTTTCCTTTTTCCACTAGTTAAATCTAACTTTCATGGGAGCATTATTCTGGAAAGTTATCTGCACATCCAGATCTGTTCCATAAATAAATAACTGGCTCTGTGCTCTCATTCATTTATGTATAACAATGACATTTATAAACGCAGATACTCTCCTCGCGGCAACTCCATATCATTTCGGGCTCATAAACTCCACCTTATTCCATTTGGGGAACCGTGTTCCATAAACATAAATATAAAATGATGGGATGATAGTCCACACAGCGAAATATATAAAACGACCTGTGTGACTACTCGTGTGAAAATGAATGGGATTCAATATTGCATTACTAGTTTCAGTGATAAGACCCCAGCTCTTTTACTTTCCCCTCTTATAGCCAGCAGCCAGTGCCCATTTATATGGAAGCTTAGGGACTCCACTCGGGAGGAAGGACGAGGAGAGAGAATTTAAAAGTAGAAAATCCGAGACGCTCTTCCATCCACCTCTTACCTGGGCTGTTTCTTCTGTAGCCTATATTTTATAGTCAGTTATGACCCCACACCCACATCCTCCCACCATATTCATGCATCCTTTCATCACACTTATTTTCCAATATGAAACCCGAGCACCGTACATATTTTGGGGGTTTAAACCTCTCTTGGTATAAATATAGTGAAGATTGAGTCGACGTTTTCCATTCCGTTCCCCTTCTGTAAATCTGAGCCGAGAGTTTTTATCAATTGTACATGGTACTAGTTACGTCCTTTTTTGGACTGGGGCCCTTGCTATTGAAATAGATTTTATTTCCAGGTGTAAATCAACTGATTCCGGTTTTTACTACAAACTTTCTAGAATAAAGTATCAGGGCACATTTATCTAGGTAGTAACGTCATCCAAGATCATCAAACACGTAGTCCTAGTCATATCATCCTCCTCCTCCCCGCCTGATTGTGAGATTGAGATTTAAGCTGGTCCTGGCCTGGCTTGGCTTTGCTCACACTTTCACACGGGTGGAGAGAGTGAACCTGGGTGGGTGACAGTTGATGGAATTGTTTTCTCTGTTTGCTGTTGGCCATAGGCGCTCCATTCCACTTCCAGTTATTGCCTTGCTATCTCTGCTTTATCTCTCTCAGCTACATTATGGATGTAGGCTTAGGCAAGGTCTGAGTATGGAGTGGGTATAAAGTTTAATATTAGACACGCGGTCCCTTTTTCGAAGGATATTACTGGAAACAAAACGGGGTCGTTTTGCAATCTAATTTTAAAATATGCCCTTTATTTCCATCTCCCATTTTTCCACTGATATCTGCCCCTATAAATTTCTATGGAATTACACAACTTTATTTGCATACATGCTTTCTCTGTGGTGCTGTGAAAGGGCAGGAATAAAAGTTGGGATTATTAGAAAATGTCTCGACGAGCATTATATAATATTGAGATTTGAGACGCTACCCTTCCTCCTATAGATACTGCTGTTGGAAGACAGCTGGCACAAAATGTGTTTGGCCACCAGCATCATATCATAATCATGATTTTCTCCGAGAGAAAAGTGTTAGTGAGTGAGTAACGATGTAAGTTTTTTTGCGCAGGCTGCCTGATTTCCCCAATTTTTTTGCACAAGTGCTGATCGTAGATTAGCATATAAGCTGTCTCCTCTCCCTACTCAAGAAATCATGGTAGCATGTGATAGGAGTTGAAGGTGCCCTGCCCATCACATGGGGAGCATAATGTAGGGGCCTAGAGGAAAATGTAAAATGGGATAACATCAGATGTCAAAAAGTGAAAAAGATTTTTAAGGCTTAGAAAGTAGGGCTAGGGAAAGTTGTGCTAGAAGAGGGGTATATATTAGCTCAATATGGAGACATAACGTGACATTGCTCCAAGCTGTACCATCACATCACACCAAACCACCACCAAAATCCAAATCAAGAGGTTGAACCACCTTCCTTGTAGTTTGCATAGATGATGAAATTTTCAACATGCTCACATTCACAAGTTAGGGGAAGGACACGTTCTCCCAGGATATCTTCACACCACTGTGTGCGGTAGACCGTCTCAGGATTCCCCTTGTCTCCGCTTATATCATCCGGATTAATGCTTGGCCTAACGTTGTTCCCCAAATTTTTCATTGATGGGAGAGAAAGGAGGACGTAACAGTTGTCCTTCACACTTTTACCGTTATCCTTTCCCTGGCAAACTGGATCCTTCTAAAAAACAACATTTCTCTAGCTAATGTCTCCCCTCCAAGCTATCTTGACTCCGTGACAAAAGAACCCATTTTCGCTTTTTTACGCTGTGCCTACACTTACCTCTTTTATTGGGAGGAGGACTATATGGAGGAGGCTGATGGTGGAACCAGAGGGAAAGTGAGTTACAAGCTAGCGAAAAGTTTTGCTCCAACAAGCTTTATCCCTACCGGATATGATAATGATGTCTGGTTCTCGTATTCTTCCCATTTTAACATTAAGTCTTCCTATCCAAAAATCCTCACAAAGGTGGCCCCGGCTCATTTCCCATTAGAAAAATATGTGCGGGTAAGATTGTGGCCCTTTAAGTCTTTATATACTAAATTGCGCACACGATGTATGTATGTATGGTGTATGGCCCTAGCAACGGAAAAGTTGAAGTTGGTATATTAGGCCTTGGCCAAATATTTGTATTCTTTTGTTACATTCCGATTTGGGAAAACATACACATTTTTTGAGAATTTTTAATCCATAATTCTATAATCGTATGACCAAAAAATTTTCTACATACGATTTCGCTCATACTATGTATACAGGGGTA